>JAMKCH010008063.1:0-31153 GCA_023653785.1 Ophioderma brevispina
TTTTGTACCCAACGGTTTCAGAATCAGCATGAAAAACTGATCTAGAAAACGTTGAAAAACATTATATGTACTATAACAAGGTCCCATGGTCGGTCTGTAGCCTGCACTAAATATTTAATAACAATGAAAGGACCTGTCAACTGGATTGGATAATAAACAAATTCTACTAGTATTGATTAACGATTCAAATCGGCTTTACGGAAGCAAATGCAAAATGACGGCTATTTCAGGTTTCAAGGTCAAGACTAACATTTGTACTGTTAAAAGTTGCAAAATTGAATTTGTCATACACGAAAACATATAATTAGACACTTACATCTTAAAAATCGGTTAATATTAACAATTTGACCTTGACTGAAAGTGCATTGACCTTTGGACATTTTTGGCCATAGCGTCCTCATTTGAAGTCGGATCTATAATAAACTATACATTTTTATATTCCGTATGATAAGGCGAGTAATTTGACATGCATATTAATTCAGTTGCGACAGTTCTCAATTTTTACCTCCGTGTTAACTTTGTTTGCTCCTTCCCCAAAATGCCGGAACATTGAAGCGGCAAGCCCAAGTCAAAAACTTTCAACAACGATCAGGGAACCCCAAGACGCCTTCAAATCTTTGTCTCCAGAGTTTGGTCACGGGATCTACAGGCTGTTCTCCTACTAAGTTGCTCAGTTATTTATACCATCTCCCGCATTCGTAAGAAGCGAAAATGGCCATTAAACCACGCATGTGTGACAAAACAACCAAGCCTCTTTGCTTATAACAACAAAACAATCTTATCAAACGCCCTAATTCCGAAAACATCAGGTGATTAATAAGACAAACAAATGTAAGAATCAAAGTAAACAACGATGAGATGGTCTGCTAGCCTGACTTAGAAGATATAAGAGGAATTCCTGGGTATAGAAGGAGTATACGGCATCAGTAGCTCATTAAATGTAATAAGACCTAGATCCATAAGGGTCTAATTGTTCATCAGCAGCAGAATCTTGATCACTAATTCCAGAGGGAAGTCAGTGAAAAATACGACATTTTGATGTCTGACTAACGGGCTAGAGCATTCGGATATGATGCAGAGCCCAGAATGTGATTAAATGTATTTTCTTTATATTGATGCAAACATTGGAATATTGGGTTGCATCATTCGATATGCAATGAGATAGAAATGTGTACAGGTCGTTCTGTTTCAGCTGTTTTTTTTAAATCTCCTCAGGTCTCAAACGGAGCGGATCCCTGCCTTTGATTAGTGGTAAATTGCTCCTGGATCTGACAACAAATATACCGCTGCCTCACTTTTTGCGGTGATTGTCAGAATTTCATCTAGGGACGTTAGGGATATATTTATTAATGGATGCTAACTTCTGCAAATGTATACACATTTTGAGATTTCGTACGACGGGCTGTCTGTAACAGATTTTTCATATATACGTACCGTCTAACAATTATAACGTTATTCTTCAATAACTGCGTTAATTAATAACAAAGGTTATGAATATTATTATTTTTACTCGAATTGTACCTGTTTACTTTTCCAAATGTTTATCTAATGAGTGCCAAAAGAAAAAAATGCCCATTTCGGGCACACTGTTCAAAATGTTCTCGAAATGAAACGTACTTACCCGTTACCAATTTGCTCCTTGGTCATGTCTATCGAAAAAGTACATGGAATATACTCGGAATGTACTTCCCCGTTTCCATATTGATCTCCAGTTAAAACGTATTTGAAATGTACTAAAATGTACTTGAAATGTACTCCTGGGGTGTATATAGAAAAGTACACTGCGAGCACATTGTACACGAAAGCTACGCGAAATGCACTAGTTTCCTGTTCCATATGTGCATCTTAAGAATTCCTGTTCCAAATGTGCATCTTAAGAATTCCTGTTCCAAATGTGCATCTTAAGAATGTTTCTAGAAAAAGTACATTTTGAGCACACTGTATTCGAAATGTATTGGAAGAGTACTATCCGTTTTTTTGTCGCCAAAGAATATATAACGAAAATAAGTACATATATAGAATGGCCAAACAGTCCTAAAAAAGTGTAAGATTCTACGGAACCTTACACGTTTAAGATGCTACCTTAAACGTCTTAGAATATAGCGAGGCACTTGAATTGGCGAATCATGTTATGATAAAGCTGAAAAAACATTCAACCAATCATCTTACACGTAAAGCATGCACGACCCAATGAAAATAAAGGCGATATTTCTTACACGTGTAAGATGTGTCTGTTAGTGATGGACGTTATACCAAATTTGATCGCCACCCCCCTAATATATGCGACGAGCTCCTGTTAATTGCAGACTTGGCATTTAGTGCTATTGCCAATATATTACCTTAAGAAAGAAAAGCTAAAATATTATTTTTAACATGGTGAAAATTGATTTAGAAAAGGCCCTCAACATTTGGAATTGGAATTAGTCCGTGTCTTACAAATTACGAAAAAGCCATAGATTATGCATTTTCACCCTCCTTTAATTAAGGTGGTATTGTGTAATTTTTCAACCGTGAGCGAAGACAATAACTTTTTAGCTTTTCTTTTCAAGAGTTATCTCGTTGGCACAATCGTATCTCGATGGATGACGCGTAAAAAAAATCAGCCACAGGAATTCTTGCGATATCGCGCCAACACTAAAGACGCGTAAGATGAACTCTGATATAGAGCCACACCGGTACTCCAGATGTGCTCGAAAGGTTCCAGTGTCTAGATTTCAAACACATTGTACTCGAAAAGCACTACTTAATTGTGTCAAAGTTGGTCATCGGAAATACCGCTTCATGAATTTGTTTATGTGCACACTGCATTGCATTCTGGGATTGATTCAAAGCACCCTCTACCTTTTACTATAGCCAAGAAGTTTAAGACGTATGCTTCACCAATTTTGATATACTGTGGCTACTTAAATATTTTTGGTTGATGGTAATATTTGTTGTGCAATTATGTAACAATAATTATGTATTATAACCAGATTTTATGTAACCAATATTTATGTACTGAAAAATGCACTTTGTATATACAATTGAACTATGTGGAAAGAAAAAGGTGTGAAATTGTTTTAATACACGCACAGGGCAACTCTTGATAATGTGCTGGGATTAGTCGTAAATTAATGTGTGCATACGTAACTGAAGGGAAATATTATAACCTTTTAAACATTATTTTTTTGCTTGTTCAATGATTGTAAACATCACAAATAACTGTAAAATGATTAAAATAACTACAAAAGTTGCATGCACTAACCCACAAAAAATCATACTAAAATCTTATATCCCGAACCATTATTATGGTAATTTTAATTGGGATCTGTAAATTGTATTTTGAAATTTGTGATCCATAACTTTCGTTTGTTAGCTAATATGCCTCTAAAATATGTTGCAAATTACGCACAATGCCCCGGATCCCCAATATCAGACCACAAGTTCAAAACGCATGGTATGATACATTAAGCTTCACCTTTGCCTTTAAAACATTAACGAATGGCGAGCTTCGTACTTTCGTCCCACAATAGTGGACAAAATAAGTCGAGGCACTTCGATTCTTTAGACACATGTCAATTCTTCCTCACCTGTACCCCAGCTGGTCAATGCTGAGACATTTAATTAAACATCGGTTGGATTCAAGGTGTGCACGGTATTCAACTGATAGTGTAAAGCGAATGTCCTACTAATAATCCCTGTCATATACTGTCAATATATTGCAAGTCATAATGCTGTGAATATAATAACATTTAATTTATTAATACATATCAAAATAAAGTAGCTTTTACTGACAAGACAGCACTAGGCAGTTCAGTTACCTATTACGTAATCGGTGACCGATCTACTGCACTGAACGTGTGTGTGAAATTCTACAAAAATCATCAATTTAATTCAAAATAATGCTTACCCCAATGTCATTCCCACTGAAATATGTTGTTGCAGTATATCCTCCCTCTAACATTCTAAAACGGAATCGAAAATACAAAGAAGGTAGCAGAGATACCTCGATAATTCATCTCACAAAATGAGCAAGTTTTCGAGCACCTTTCAACGCCCCATTGGAAACGCATGGTAAACATAGACCACGCCGCTTGGCACCACTTTTGATGAGTTTAGCATTTAAGTTCACTAAAGGTGACTAACGAAATGTGTAAATCGTAGCGTTGTGACTGGTTACAGGCCTTCAGAGTGTAAGTTTTTGGAAAGTTCTGATGACAAGCTACAGCTGGGTGTTTGTTGATTGTGAATCAGATGTGTGGTTGCTGAGATATGGATTTTTGAAAAAATCGCGATTTTTTTTTCTCCACAACGAAAATATTTCCAGAAAATCAACAAGATATGCTAGATTACATATTGATCAAAGAATTTATGTATTTTTTTACAAAGCAATTTGATTACTAACAGCGCTCCGAAAAGAATACTAATATGAGTAATGCGTTAAGTGCCACCAAGAAACCAACTTGTACACCAAACTTTGAGGCTTGAAATGGCAATCACTATTCGGCATTGGCGCTCACGTTGCGGCGCTGGTACTTTAATGACAGCTACAGATTGGGAACTTGTAACCTCCTACAAAAGTATAAAAAATCTCAAATATGCCTCCTTTTTTGCAACATAGCAAATTAGTGCCTATGTAACATTTCATACAACTCTCTCTCTTCTTTCATTTTTTTTTGGTAAAGGTTGAATGGAAAACCATAAAAAATTCAATACTGATAGCTATGTAAACAATCTCCCAAAGGCAAGAAATAGAAAACTCTAAAATTGTTGCACATTTTTGGTTAAATATTAATTTAAGAAGCATTAATTAGGCTCATTTGGTTCAGAATCATGGTTGTTTATGCTCATAGAAAAATTCCTGAAATTTTCATATTGTTTGCATTGTGATTTTCGATGCCACTTTGCTCATTTTTGGTAAAAATAGCTAATTAGGGTAAGTAGGCTTACGAAATCACTCTGTTGCTGCAAAATTCTTTATATGAGTGTATTAAGAGAAACTCCTGCAAGTTTTGCAGAATGATAGTGTGTAAGTTTTTCCTTAAATTACATCATATCAAGAAATGGTTATTTTCTTTTCAATTGAAAAACACAAAATTTAAATCCTCAAAAATTATTAAAATTTGTTGGTAAATGGAGAGATAAATACTTGTAATGTTATTTAATCTGTAGGTACATATATCAGGAACATCACCTAACCAAAAAATCAGTGTATACCATTATCGTTTAGATTCTGTAACATATTTTTGTGTTGAAAGAGGACACTACCATGGTTGCAATGGCAAAATAAGAAAATAAAAGATTGACCTTGACACTTGGTCTCCAAATGACTGTTATGTACGAGTACAAAAATTTGAATAAGTTTGCAAACGGAATGTGCGATTTTCAAAGTGTTGAGTGCTGAAGAGTCTCTCTTTCACATACAAACATTTTATTTAACCCACGATGCAGACACTTATTTTCACCTGAACTGCCTAACAAAAAAAGTATTCACTTCAGACAGACTCAAGCGTCTCCAATAGCTCAGAAGCTGTCGAAAATTCATCACAGTGGTTATCGTTCAACGATATTATGCTTCAGCTTGACATGTTCCCGACATGTTGCATTGTCTAGTACTATTAGATGTACTAGTAATGTAGAAACCAAATTAATAAATGCATGTTTTCTTGACTTTCCGAAACATTTCATGTTAAAATTAGCTGATTTAGGACAATGTGTATTCAATAAACCTGTGATGTTACTTGTGTGTTTTACACCACACTGACCTGGCTACAGTAAGGATATAAAAAAAAATTATGGAGGGACTACTTTCTTGCATGGCATCTGAAAACAAAACTGATTTAAAATGTTGAAATGTACTAGTTACATTAAGAAAGTGATGCAATTCAGGATTAAATGATAAGACTGGTATGTTTCCCAAAAAAGTGGCATTGTGGATAGTGAATTTGAGGCAATATTCTTGCAGCGCGCGATTGCACAGCAACTTGTCCACTATATCTTTGCAACTATAGAGAATCTTTTGTTGGGCGGTATGACGTTTTGTGATTCGTAACTAAAAATGTGGTTATTTGGATGATTTTAGATTGTACTTTGGTGTGCTTTGTTGTATTTCGTCTGTGAGAGAAACATGCTCAAAGTTGCCATTTTCCCATAGAACTATTGTGATAAGTGAATTTAGTGGTGAATAACCTTGCACACTTGCATACGAATGTTTAGAAAGTGAACACTCGATTGGATTTTATTGTCCTGAATTCCCCTTTTAGTTGTTCCCTCTGATTTAGCATAGTAAAAAAGCCAATTCTTTCTGGTTTGATTAATGTCAAGGAATATGTAAGTAGTTGCAATGAATAGAAACCCAAATTCAAAAAAGTCTCCAAATAAAAGAACTGCCACAAAAGATTTGACGTAGGATAACAAAAGTTAAAGAATAAAATATTTTTGTATGTATGTTTATAATGATTTCCCTTTTGATGAATTAGTAATGTTTTATCAAAATAATTTTATTAAATGTTCTGACAGCCTTTGCCCCAACCCAGTGCTCCTCAAACCCCTCTGTTGTGATTTGTGTTTTTGATCTTAAAAATTGTTGTTGAACATCTTTTGGGTACCATGTTTTGTTCTTTGTTTGTTTGTGTTTTACCCACAGTCACTTGCAGTCGTATCAAGCTTTACATATGAAGATATTGCCAAACGCACGGTTCAAACGAGGTCCTTTAAGTACTCTGCTGAAGTAAATTTTGGTCTCAGATTTCCATCCCCAGAATACGTGCCTGGAATAGAAATACCATATTTATAATAAGACTCCGTGTTTATTTATATCTTTGTACCAAAGAGTTATTATTAACTCATATATTATTACACACAGCCTTTTTATTGACCGCGTCATTTAAGTCACTAATGCGACAGGCATATGCTAGTATACCTTGCCTAAAATGGGGGGGGGGGTCCCTTGTATTTTTCCTCATAAGTCAAAGTGAGAAGGAATATAAACATATATAATTAAAAATATATACATAAAAATATTAAAAAAATATATAAAGGTGATTTTTGTGGCCAAATAAGCGGTTACTATGGATGCTACATCAGTCAGTAGTTTGCCTTGGAAAGCAGTAAAAATAAATAAACACATTTTTATTGTAATGTTGCAGGCATTTATAAAGCGGTGTTACACAGTGGTATCACAGCGCTGTACAAGAAAAACAACAAAACAAACAACAATGAACGTAAAATAAGTGAGTCTTAAGGTTACTTATTGTCGTTGTTCCACAGTCCTAACGTTAATTTGAGTGAAGTTGATCATAATGCTTCTATTGCTATACATTATATTTGGAAATCATCATTTGTATCATACACTGTTGCTCATAAAGTTGGAATATTTTTTCCAGACCCAATCTTAAAACGTATTTCTATTTGAACGCCTCATAAATCAATATCATATAAGAGTAGGTGAATGATTAAATATTGAGTCCCCATTACCCAGGTGAAGTGAATCCATGTATAATTTTGAATTACGTAACAATGCCATTTGTTGGGAGCTATACAATGACAGACGTCTATCGCAAGCCATAAAGGCCATAACGTATTGCCGCAAAGCGTTGCGAGAAAGTAGCAAAGCGTTGCGACATTTCGGCAACGCGTCGCGCATATCGGCAACGCGTTGCGGTGTAGGCTAATCAAAATCATGAATTTCTGTGACGTATTTCAAAAATAGATTCACAACGCGTTGCTAGATACTTTGCAACGCGTTGCAAACCTTCACAAGGCGTTGCGAAATACTTTGTTTACACGAATCCGGCAGTCGGTCCGAACTGATTATGGCCTTCACAACTTGTTGCGAGTTTCACAACACGATATAAACTTCACAACGCGTTGTGAAGGCCATAAGGGTCATAACGTATTGCCGCAACGCGTTGTGAAGGTTTGCAACGCGTTGTGAAGGTCGCAACGCGTTGTGAGAATAACGTTTTTTGAAGTACGTCACAAAAAATCATGATTTTGATTGGCCGCCACCGCAACGCGTTGCCGAAATGTCGCAAAAGCTTTGCTACTTTCTCGCAACGATTTGCGGCAATACGTTATGACCCTTATGGCTTGTGGACCTTCACAACGCGTTGTGAAGCTTGCAACGCGTTGTGAAGCTCGCAACGCGTTGTGAAGGCTTGCAACGCGTTGCAAAGTATCTAGCAACGCGTTGTGGGTCTATTTTTGAAATACGTCACAGAAATTCATGATTTTGATTAGCCTACACCGCAACGCGTTGCCGAAATGTTGCAACGCGTTGCTACTTTCTCGCAACGCGTTGCGGCAATACGTTATGGCCTTTATGGCTTGCGATAGACGTCTGTGGTTTGTTCCTTTTCTCTAATCAAAACCCGTGTGCAAGGAGTCCATTTTTCAGAGTTGATTGTTACCTTTACAACAAGAAAAACTGGCACAGAGGTCAATACGCCGAAGGGGTGCTTGCACTCCGACGGGAAGGGTACAAACAAGCCAAATTCGCTGCTTACCTCGGGATATTGCAGACTACGGTCTATAAAATCCTCAGACATCATCGAGAAGTGGGTCACTTAAGGCGACGAAAATCTTCAGGACGACCACGATTGACCACCAGACGAGATGATCACCGACTGCTTATTCTGTGCCGTAGAGCCCGGAAAATGCCAATGAGCTGTCTTCGTCGTTTGTGGAGAAGACACTATGGAATCAACGTTTGCCGCCAAATAGGAGATTGCTCCAACATGGTTACCAAGCACGAAGAATGTCCAAATGTCCACGCCTAACTATTCACCACAGAGTTGATCGACCTCGCTGGGCTAGGAAGCATAGAAGATTACAGCTCGAACCCTGGCGAAATGTTGTGTTTATGGACAAGAGCCGCTACATTCTTGACCATCAAGATGGAAGACAAAGAGAACCTCCGAGATAACGGTATTCAGGAATCGACTCAAGCTGGTGGCGGCTCAGTGATGGTATGGGCGGTATTCATTATGGAAAAAATACGTCACTGGTGGTGCCAGATGGAAACATATGACCTGGACATTCTGGAAAACCACTGTCTGCCACATGCAAGAAGGGTTTATGCAAACAATTTTCGACTGAAAGACGACAACGTCACGCCGCACAGGGCCGCTGTAGTGAGACAATTTCTTGAGGCAGAGGGGGTGGAGCAGATACCATGGCCTGCTTGCTCCCCGGATTTCAACCCTATCTAGCATGCCTGAGATACCTTTAGGCCAGCCATCAATGACAGGGAAAATTTTCCAAAACAATCTACAATATTTAGCTCAGGCTGTGACCAATGAGTGGGACGCTCTGCCCAATGAAATCACAAACAGCCGTGTGGTTTAAGTATGCCGCAATATCTTGACGCACTGATTCTTGCCATTGGTTGCCATACTCGATATTGGTGAATGATTGACACGTAAAACAGTACTATTCAACTTTTCGATGCATGAAATCGCCCAAAAATCTGTAAAACTGCTTGATGTGAAAAAATCCTTAAATCTGCTGTTTAAATAACCCTTTTCATTTCAGGCCAAGGACACAGTTCGGAAAGGGTCAATTGTGGACTAAGTTCATGGTGATATGTTCGGAAGAGACTGATCAATCAAGTAGATAAACACCATACATATCATAAATAACTCACACTGTAAGAATCATTCCATAAAAAGTGGAAAAATAATTTATTCCAATTTTATGAGCAACAGTGTATTCTCATAATCAATTTTGACGTCAATTTAGAAATTTTATACATCCAAACCAATTTTGAATATTTTTGTCTTAATAAACGTGTTTTTAATGTTTAAACAAGATAACGAATACAACACTGGTATGATAATAAGATTTAAATTTAAAAAAAAAAAAAAAGGTAAACTAAATAGCCTTGGAAGTGACATGTTCACTTCCTGTTTTGTTATCCCGTTCACTGGAGGGGACGAGATATTACCTCGATGGAACGAAAACATATTTTTCATTGTCAGCTCCGGGCGCCGCAATTAACACCCCATTTTAATTGGATTATATTTACCAGTGGAATAAGTACATGTCAAGCATGCGTTGGTCAAATAAAGACGTCAGCCTCGTCATATATTGACGTATTCGACATTTTCAACTTTTAAATTTTTGAGAAATTTTGCATTTCATACTATACTAATCTTATAAATTCACCAAAAGTACCTTAACACTTAAGTGACCAAGGGGTTTTAACTCCCGTTGGTGCCTGGGGAGGGGGGGGGGGGGGGGGGTGGGTCCATGCCCCAGGAAACCACTTTCCCGAGGGAATATTTGTACGAAATTTATACCACATGTGAAGGGTTATAAGAAAACACCAACGCAGCAATAAAAAATGAAATTTGTTATTTGGGCTGCAAATTAGGAAAAAAACATTGTTTGCACGCGAAAAATGGCAAAAAGATGGAAAATTGAAATGAGCCCTGCGCTGACATCAAACTTTTTGAAAACTTATGTTGATATCTACTCTAAAAGACCCAAAATAAGATATATTTAACTCAAAACTTACAGGTTTAGGGAAACCTGCATTTTTTAGGGTGTTGCAAAATACACATCATTTCCCATAGACTTTGTACAGTAACGGTTTAGCAAAGTCCACGGTCCAAAGGGTTAATTATTTTTAATGTTACTACTAATTGTTTACTTATATGTATGTGAGAACAGATATCAGCAAAAAATGCTTTGGTTCTTTGAATTTTAAAAATTTTCTCAGATGGCTTCCGTTAGTGCCCAAGGGACCCTCATTAATGAACTCATTAGTTTTATTATGAAAAGAAGCGCATTAAGTAAGACAATTACAAATATATAATTTCGGCCAAAAAATTCTATGCCTAAAGCGGCCAGCGCGAAAACAAATTCTGAGGGTCCCTAGGAATCCCTCTTGGTCACTTAAGTCTTTAAAATTAGTGAGATATTAATGATTTATTTGCAACTTACCAACTTAACTGCAATGCATTATTTTTTTGTATTTCATGCCCCATTATGGAAAACAACAATGTCGGATCCGGCAACACATTGCCGGCTACGGCCACATTGTTGGATCCAGCAGTCGCCCCGAACCGGTAAAGCTAAATTAGCTAAGTAATAACATTTTGCGTTCTGCTTTACTTCAATGGTTTTCCGCTATGCTGCTTCAGCTACTGCAGAACCAGTGGCCAGGTGGAAAAAATCTAAATTTCTCACAAAAAAAATGTCAGCTTGATTAGAAGCCTTGTGCGCCAGGAAGAGCTTGTAGTCTCGATTACCATAACGTATACATTCTGTGACTGGGTGAAATTTCTTAGGCTCAGCAACGTTAACAAAATAGTGTCCCATATCTTTGGAACAATTTGTTTTTATTTCCACACTCATCTTACAATACCAGAGAAGGCCGACTTAATTTAACACTCCAGGTGCTCGGGTTCACGCGTTAACAATTCTTGTACCACACTTTTAAAAATGCAGTTTTACATTTATCAATAATGTATGATTTGTCCCCACACAAATTGCAACAGAAACATTTTGGTGTTTAATATACTCTGAAATAGTCCAAAAAATAATATATTAAAAGTCTACCAAAATCAACCTAGTGGAACAGGAAAATAAGGGGCCCAAACGTTTGTACAGGGGTAAAATTAGAATTGGTTCGAGATTGATGAATGATGTACCATTTATTGGGCTACTCCTAAGGTTTAAAAAAGGTTAGTTTTGCCCTATCTACGCGTTCTAGGTTTAGTACAATAGGCATAATCATTCAAGGTCCTCCTGGGTAAATTCATAGAATGGCCGTTTGATCGGAATGGTTGTAAACTGTTAAATACTTTTGTCCACTAGATAAGTAAATGTTAAATAGATTCTTTGTTTGAACTTTCTTCGTTCGTTCGTGCAAGTCCAAAATCACAGTGGAAGATCCGTCTTTAGCCAGCTGATAGTTTCATCATCCAGGCTGACCAGGCTGGGACCCCCTGAGGGACTTGTAGACCTCAAGTCATCCCCGATGTGGCCAACGGCTGTGGCTCTCCACAACACGCAGCTTGGCGAAGCTCCACTCCGATCTCGTGAAGGAAGCCCTCCGCGCCACCACCGCCACTCCCCGAGTCCGCCGAGGTTGACCCCGCCCCCCCCAAGCCACAGCCCCCTGGGCCCGCCAGATGGGCATACACAAACTGCCCGGTTCAAAGCAGATGACGACCATTGCTCCTACCATCTGTCATTGATCCAGGATTATCGACAGGGATACTGTGACTGCAGTGTCACGGATTGGGTAATCAAAGTGATGCCGCGGACTTCCCTATCCCCAATGGCGCCGGTGGGGGACCAGCCCCAGGCTCATCACATTTCTTGGCGAGCCCGATCGTCCGAAGGTTCCCCCTAAGGCCTGCAGGAGCCACGCCAGACAAAATTGGAAGACATTCCACAGGGCAATCGCCAAAAGGCAACCACCAACAGTCTCATTGCATCATCAGAACGACACCAATCCTGTGCGAATGCACCCGGACTCCCTCTGTCGCACGCATTCGCGCAGAGTATGCCAAGGCAACAGCCATGCCATGCAAGGTGTGTCAAAGATTACAACGCCCACTCAGTTCCCCGAGCCCTTTGAGAGGCCGACACGAGACTGTGTGTCCCCCCGCACGACCGCCTTGGTGTGCCGACTGAAAGTAAGGCTGCGGCCAACCGTGACGCCAAGGCACTTTGGCGTTGGGTCATGTGACAGTTTCTTCCCTCCAGAGTGATGTTCAGTTTCTCTCTTTACGCATCGATTGCAAGGTGGAAAACAGAACTGACGGTCTTGGATTTGCTGATCCCCAGTGGCCATCGTCGGAAGAACGGCTACATGATTAGTCTTCTGCACACGTTTCTAAGGTCTCAAAAGAATCAGCAGCTAATTCCAAGTCGTGGTCGTCCTGCTTATGATTACTGCGAACAATCTCCCTTTGGTCATATCTGAACGTAGATTTGTTGAAGAGAAGGTGGCCAGGAGAGAACCCCTGTGTGACAACACATTCCGAGTTTGCGCTTTCTACTACTGCGTTGTCCATTTATGTCGCCCAAGACGAAAGATCTCAGGCTTGGATGAGCAGCAATAATGAACTTGACAAGCTTGCGATCAAGGGAAGATTTTTGCGTAGCTTGAGGTAGAGACTTCGATGCCAGACTGTTTCGTACGCAGCAGTTAGGACTGCTCCAAACTTCTGCTTCTTCTGGAAGGCGTCTCGATGGTCATGTAACTAGTCTTTCCTATCTATCAGTGTTGATTTCCCTCTTCGAAACCCATCCCGGGTGCGTGGTAGATTTGCCTCGACCGTCTCATTGATCCCGCCGAGCACCAGGACTGCTCAAGACCGCTTAATGATGTAGACAGTCGCAACCATTGGTCTGCCAACCCTCGTGGTCACAACCGCCGACCATCCCTGGCCCAGTACCGCAATGACCCCCGAATTCCTTCCTTCGAAGGAACAGCCGACGTTTCCCATGCAAGTTATAAATTAGAGCTCGGAGCCACGCAACAGCCTCTGTGCCATATTTTTCAGAATTCTGTATGGTGGTTGCACCGCCAGGAGCTTTCGCCATTCTTAATAACTTCAACTACCTCGGCGATCTCATCGTAGTGAATGGCCGGGACACGGGGCCCGACGGTGGAGAGTTTTTGTAGAAGCTGCTCAATCTCTGGCACCAACAGCACGAGAGGGGCCCCGCCCGCGGAGTGCGGTCCCGCCCGCCACCCCCCCTGTTGACAAGTACTGAAGCGATGGAATGTGCAGAGACAGGCCACTCAATGCTTAGCTGGACAGCTACGCCAGGAGAGCCCCGCTGATGGCGTTCCAGTCCTCGCGGCTTGAGTGAGTAAAGTTGATTGGATATCTCCTCCTCCAATCTGGTGCGTCTCTTTTGGCCAAGCAGATACAGTGGCGGACTGAACCATAGACCTGGCTGTGGATTTTTCCACATTGGCTTGCTTGGAAATTGGGCCCCTTCGGGCCGGTCCATAAAAAAGAGAAGAAAAGGAAAAGAAAGCAACAAAAGATGAAAGGAAAATAGACATAAAAAGATGTTTATCTGGTAAAAATATTCAATAAGTTTATGAAGCAATTACATTTTTTTTGTCAGGAGGGGCCGTGGGTCTAGTAAATAATTTAGTGTAAATTGGGCTGGTCAGCACTCTTTGGAGTCAACTAACCTGAAAACTTCAAAATGGGCATAATCCAAGAAGTACAAGCGAATTGGGCTGTATATATATATATATATATATATATATTAGTATATATATATATCTATATATATATATATTATATATATATAATCAGTTTGAGACCAACGTCGGGTGTAGTCGCATGCCGTAAAAGGCCAAAGCCAAAAGTTTAACGCTATGTAGGATATAATCCTTGACATAACATAAGAGTCAGTAAAAACATCCAAGAAAGATGGCTCTTCATCAGTGCCTGGGGCCCACCGAAGACTCGTTTCTCTGAATAGAAAACACAGTTTTATCCCAGGCGACGAGTCCCGCGATGAAATGGTGCAGTAAATGCTTGGATTACAAATGCGTATTCCCAAGTAACAGCTTAGAGATGCGGTAGTAGAGACGCTCGTGTATTACTCGTGACTGACGCGCACCCGCCGCACACTCGGACACAAGATAGAGGTGGTATCGCCGACGCTGAAATCTTGAGAAGCCAGTAGCCGTAAAAATTCTGGTGAGTTCAAATGTTCGACGTTCTGGCTGAACGAGGTTTAACTGATTATGTAACTTTAAAATAAATGGCCGACGTAGCCCTTCGAACTTTGTACTTGAAACCTATTTTATTTTAGCTACGACTCCATTCCTTTTATCCTCTACCAGTTGAGTACTAACCTCTGTCAGCATAACCGTCCGACATTTTAACTCCACCAGTTTTTTTCCGGCCTACTGTGCTTCTCAAGATTTCAGCTTCGGCGATACCACCTCTATCTTGTGTCCGAGTGTGCGGCGAGTGCGCGTCAGTCCCGCGTAATACACATCTGTCTCTACTACGCACTCTACGCTGTTTACTTGGAATACTCATTGAATCCAGCATTTCCTGCACCATTTCATCGCAGGCTCGTCTGCCTGGGGGAAGAAAACTGTGTTTTGCTATCAGAAACGAGTCTTGGGGGGCCCCGGCACTGATGAAGAGCCCTCATTTCTTGGATGTTTCTACTGACTCTATTTGTTATGTTCAAGGATTATATCCTACATAGCGTAAACTTTGGCCTTGGGCCTTTTTACGGCATGCGACTACACCCGACTTTGGTCAACATGATTATGTAACTTTACATCATGCGCGACGTAGCCCTCGACTTGTACTGTAATATATATATATATATATATATATATATATTATATATATTACATATACCTCTACATATATATATATATATTATATATCTATATACTTAAGAGGATTAGTGACACGAATCTGATGTGATTTTTGTTATAGAAATAAGTATAGGGAAAAGAAGAAAAAGAAATGAATATATTTATCAATAAGGAGACATACACAAGTGGTTGCGTTGGCTGCGCTTCGCGCATCTTTCGGATCTGATATTATTAATTACAAAATGCCGAGTAGTAACAACGGATTGCATTTCAAAGCCATATGAATTGCTGTGAAAGCTATCAGGAAGATAATTTGTACATGTTACATATGGATATCAGATAACTGGGTGGCTCAACCCTACCTAAACCCCCTGAGGTCTTCTCATAAGGTTAACACAATCCTAAGTCCATTTGAGTTCAGGGGGTATACCGGGTCCCCGGGTTACTCTTAATGGAGGAAAATACTAAACAGTTTAACTGGTTGTATTTTTCACCCACACCATCATACCCCGAGGTTATGCTTAAGGTAACTATAGTAGTAAACACATAATAATAATTTAGAAAACAGGTGCGAAAACCCCGTCCTACCCCAAAGAGTCCTACTCTTTAAGGGCAATATGATGACCAGAATAATTTTAGTTATTCAAGCACGCATTTAACTGGCGGCATTTGCATAATGACTTAGCTTTAGCACAGAACACGGCGAATTAATATCAAATTAGCTTTAAATCCTGGCACTAGGATATAAGCAGCAGTTTAATTACAAAATCACCGTAGCGGTGAAACTATCAGAGTCCCAAGGGACTACTGGAAGAGCCATGAATGTTAATTTTCTTTAGCCATTCGTGATATTACAAAAGGTATTAAATGGATTGATTTTAACGGGGGTGTTGATTTGAAACTCGACCTTGTTATGAAGGGTTGGCACTTCTAACAATTCAGCCTTATTACAATAAATGAGATACAAAATATATTTAAATTGGCGGTTTTAAAGGGGAAGTGGCCAAAACTACCCCCTTTATTTGAGGGACTCTCATGAGTATAATACTCCTTTATTACAAGTTTCTTCGGAACTTATAATATGAAAATCACCACATTTTAGAAGTCTTAAAGTTACGGGGGGCATGATTTTGAGGCCAAACCCTTAATTCCGCCAACCAAAAGAAGTATAGCCAAAGAAACAAAGGGTGGGAAAATAAAGCGGTGGGTTTAAGACTGGGAAAAATTATATACCGACAGATGGAGGGCGAAGAGAAGCAAGACACAGAAAAAGGAATCAAATCAGCACCACAACAATGACGGGTGAGAGCGAAATTCGCAACCGATTTGCCGGAAAGGGAGGAAAACACAAGATGCTCGAAAATCAAGGTGGTGCAGATACACGAACAAAGTACGGGCTCTTGATAAAATCGTTTTATTTTGACGAGTTCTTTTGGGACCTCGCCATATAAACGTGATTATCACATAAAGGAGACCTACACAAGTGGTGTGGGGGGGCTGTTGGATTGCCGCTTTTTGTGCCGCATCGATCGATATTTATTTAATACAAAATGCCGAGTAACAACGGTTGCATTCAAGCAATACTTGAATTGTAAAGCTATCAGGAAGATTAATTGGTACTGTACAAATGGAATCAATACTGGGTTGCCAACCCTAACTAACACCTTGAGGTCTTCTATAAGGTTAAACCACAATCATAATACATGTCAGTTTCAGTGGGGTTCACGTTCCCCGAGGGCTACTCTTAAGGGAAACTACTAACGTAACTGTTAGTTATTTTCAACCAACCATAATTTACCCCGAGTTCTGCTTCTTAAAGGTAAAACTATAAGTAACACAAATCAACTAATTAGACAAAATAGGTGGAAACCCCCCTGTTGTCTACCAAGAGGTCCTCATCTTAATGGTAATAATACTAGATCAATTATTAGTTATCAAGCACGCTTTTAATTGGCGAATTTGCCATAATGGACTTAGCTTTCTTTAGCACCGACGTGAGCATAATATCAAATAGCTTAAATCCTTTGGCATCTTGAATAAGCAGCACGTTGAGCCTCCCAAGGGATGACTGAAGAGCCATTAATTTTCTTTCTTTAGCCATGACTGCAATATACAAAAGGTTTAAATGGTGATTTTTAAAGGCGGGTGTTGTGAAAACTCTACCTTGTTATGAAGGGTGGCACTTCTTAACAATCCGCCTCCTATTACAATAAATGTAATACAAAATATTATTTAAATTGGAGGTTAAAGGGGCAAGATGGCAACCTTTACCCTTATTGCTGAGGGACTACTCATGAGTAATAAATCCTCCTTATTACAAAGTTCTTCTGAATTATAATGAAACACACATTTAGAAGTTGAAAGTTAAGGGGGCCATTGATTTTGAGGCAAAACCCTTTATACCGCCGCCACACAATTACGAGATAAAGTAAACGTGCCAAAAAACACCCCCCCCCCGTCAAAAAAAAGAAAAGAGGCCATGAAACCAAAAGGCAATTTTTTCCAAGTGCCCAAAAAAACTAAGCAAAGGAGGGTAGCAGCAGCACTTGGTAGCGATGAGAAGAAACACCAGGCATACTAAAGATTCTGCCGAAGGCTCTTATTGCCACCTCGATAAGTCAGCAGTCTCGGCGCATAGATACAGCTCGTGCGATTTACGTGGAAAAACACACATGCCACATGCCCCTATGATTAGAATAAGCATGTCAAGCTTTTACACACTTTATGGGCTGTCCTGTTCATGGAACATAGCATTAACGAGACCAAGCACCTCTACACCTTTCACATAGTAAAATAGTTGGGAAGGATGTCGGACCAAATTAAGCGGGTCATAGGGAGGCAAATTGCGCAATGCTAAACAACATTCACCGTCCCCCCTGTTTTTCCCGACGCGTGCTTCCGCACTTTCTAGCTCCCCTGCTTTCCCAGTGGTTTCAACACAGAAGGCGCGCATCAAGGCAAGAATCTACTAACAGATCATTAGTATCAACATGGAAGACTAAAGTGGTAGGATACAGATTTCTAGTTGAGGTATCTAGTTGATCCTGTTGGGATAAGCCATGCTACTCGTGGGCGCACCAAGTCACTTCCAGGGACCAATGCCCCTCCGTTCATACTGGGTATTGAACTGACCCCGCCCAGTTAATAGGCTATCACCAACAATAAAGTACGCCTTGGAGTGGGATCTGTAAAATAATATGAAACCGAAAAAAAAAATAAAGGGGAAGAAAAATAGCAAAATGAAGATCATGCTAATAAAGAATTACTTATTACAAATTAAGTTAGGGGCAAAAGGTGCTGAGGACGAATATATGACTTGAACGCATCCGACCGCCACCTGCCGAAGGACTTAATTTTACTATCAGGGTAAGCAAACAAGGGATGCGTGGTAGCCGCGACAATCTAAGCTTATGCAAATTGTATACGCTGCATGGTGAAAGGCCACATATTAACGATATGCCTTCATTAGAACAGATCTAGCCTGAGAAGTAAGCAAAGGTAATGTCAAAATGAAAATATAAAAATAAACAAAGGAACCTTAACTGAGGTCTTATGGATAAAAAATCTATCATCGCCCTAACTGGACATAAATTGGATGCGGATTTGTTGAGAGGAGACACACAGAATTCCCTTGATGAATTCTTTGACCATAACGAATTAAACACCTTCATTGTTATCACACTCTCACCCGCCCAAGGTGACATAGCAAGAGCTAGGAACGTGTTTCTGTCAGCGAATTTTGATCCTAAGGTTAGCTCTCCAAATCTGAAAAAACCATGAAAAGCTTACAGAAAAATTGCAATAAATAGAGATACTTCATAGGTGACGAACAAACCAAGAAGATATCAATTAACTGTGTTAAAATTTGAATAGTTGACTGGGGGAGCCTACATTCTACAAACGGGCGTTCGAGCGACTACAACCCAACTAGCAATTTTTTTACAACAAAATTTCCAGTAGGGTCAAACCACTTATAATTTTGGGGGAAGTATGACAATCGGAAATGTATGATGAAATAGTTGAGGGCGCGAACTTTAAATAGAAAAGGTTGTGAAATAAAGGCTACAAATGATTACGATGAAACGCAATGGGACATGAAAGCTGGCCTAATTAAACTCGTCCAAACAGTTTGACCCACCCCCAAAAAAACATCCCCCCCCCGGCAAAAAACTCATATATGAAGAAATCGCACATCTGTACGCTGAACATGTGTTCTTTGCAGATGAAGCGTCTGGTAACCTCAACATCCTCAGGCTTCTTCTCTAAAGATGCCAAAGAAATTGGGGCCAGGTTGTTCCGAATGGACTGGCGGTGGAGCAACCTCCGAAAGCGCGACATCTGGAATAGAGTTAAAAAGAATTGCTGCATTATTCTGCTTCCCCGAGATATGCTTAGCGGTATTGAAGGCAATATTAAATTTTAAACCACTGAAAGGACCCAAAAAAAAACGGCACAAGCACCATGATTTGGGGAATTTTGAAGTTTGCTGTTATTCCCTTGTTTCACCTCCCGCTCTCTCATTATAGCACAACAGATCTTAATAAGTTCTGTGCATAAATTAATTGCGCTTCCACTTAAAGGCCTTAACCCATAATATCTATAGCTACCACAATGGGGAAAAGAAAAACTCAAGCCATGCAATTGAATGATTTGCTGCCAACGATTATCTTGGGCCATTACATGAAACCACTGGCGTTAAATAAACAAAACCGTCCAAAGCCTAGGCCTCCACTCGCTATCAGTATATAACTGCAAATCCTACTCACCTATCCACATTTGATCTGAAAATATAATTGACCTACCTTATTTTTTCAAAAAAACCAACCACATTTGTAAGTCTGCTTAGCCGCCTACAGATAATCGCACATGGTGCGTAGGTTTCGTTAAAACCAATGATAAATCAATAATGCGACGCCAAAAAAAAAGGCTCTTCTGGCGAAAACGGCTCTACATACAAATGACAAAGATCCATTAGAGGACTTGCAACGCTCTCTGCAAAATTAATTTTTCAGAAACGAAGAGCCATTTCAACTTACCAATCACTTTCTCCAATTTGGACCTCTTGTTATTGAGACAATTTAAATCAAAATGAGTCAATTTCAAGGCCCAAGAGACGTCAGCTTTGTAGTTGGCGCTCACAAAAATTTTCATGGACCAAGGGGAACACCTAGGTTTTTACATACTTGCAAAAAAAGTGCCACAAGATTGATGCATGAAAAAGGTGAGTGTTGTCAACACACCTCCAAACAGGAAATCATCACAATAATGGGTGAAATAATAGGAACTGAGGCACCGCTTCATGCCCATTCAATTTAAACCAGTTGAAAAAATTCGAAAAAGGCAGGAGAGCGGAAGTCCCATTGTTAAGGCGTGTTATAAAAAATAAAAAAAATTTGTCCAAAACTTTTCATGCTAGAAAGACAAAAAATCATCAGGGTGGACTGGTTAAAAGGCGAAGGCTGACCGAGTCAAACGTGCCTTAAGGGGCCCGCCCTTTCCGACTCTCACACCAAACTTAACGCAGTATCAAAATTAGGCGTATTGAACAGAGCACAAAATTTTTGGCATAACATCGTTATGGAAAGAGCCTCCCGCGAAATGAGAAGATGCCTGAATAGTCGCATTTTTACAGGCTCCGACTTTGGAATAAGGCCAATTGGTGAAATTTGAAATAATTAAATTTGAAAATGGTTTACTAGCAAAGGGACCAGCCAATCTGCCCAAATGATTTCTTTGACAGCTTGTTCAAAAGCTGCACTGGGTTTTGCAGACTGAATTTAAAATTGGCAGCATCCTAAAACACGGATCCCTCATAGCCCAAACTGGAACCGAAAGTAAACCTGAGTTTTAAAAACAAGGCTTTAGGTTTATCATGATAACCATCTAGCAGTGGCAAAGAACCTAAAAGATTAATAGGGGATTGGTATTTGCGGATACGCACTGAGATGCGCGGACTACCATGAAAAATTGGCATGGACCCTTTGATATAAATTGCAAGGTAAATTAGATGTGCAGAATTTGCCACCTGCGTGAGGTGACACTTTGAACATTTGTGACTAATCTGCACTGGGCACGCGAACACCTGTTGTGAAAATGAGAAACAGGGCCCTGGTTTTCTCTTGGCGGACCCCCCCTGTGCACCATAACCTGATATGCTCCCCGACCTGCTTGCCTCGACGAACATATTTTTCATGCCAGACGGCATTTGATTGCGTACGAAAGAGGTTGGGCCCAGCAAGCTTTGGGGAACCAGCCACATAGAATGCCATTAGTCGCCATCAATTGATGACCAAGAACGTTGAGGATATAAACACTGTTGCCTCAAACGGAAAACTGTCACCATCATATCTCTCCAAACCACACCCTTGAAAAACTACAGCAGCCACTCCTAACTATTTGGCATATTGAGCAATTCTGCGTTCGATTCGGGTGAGCTCTCAAATATGAACAGCAGAAAAAATTAAAAAAGGCAGACGTCCAAGACTGAATAGACGTAATGCGACGTTTGGCCTGAATCATGACAAATTATTTGACCTTGTGAATTCACTGACAAAGCCCAATTAGGGACGGATGTGCTACTTGACGGGCTTCTCTCTCAATCAATAAGCCAAAATCAATCCAACAATACCCTTTTAAATCTTTGCATTAAAAAAAAATATTTGTGGTAACTCAATCACCCAAAAATGAGCAAGGGAAAGAAGTGTCCGAACTCCCCTACTTAATGAATAAATATAGGAATCATGGGCCTACACTACTTAACAAATTGCTCTATCTGTACAGATTGCCTCACCCAGCTTGGCCACCAACCACAGATCCAACATGTGTAGAACTGAATCCAGACTGAGGGATTGACATAGTAGTAGCAGGTGAGGGTAAATTCCTGCGCAGGACAGAACGAGTTCCCAAAACAGACTGGTTAAAACTGTCAAGTTACTTAGCTGTTGTTGATACTCCCAATTGGGCGTTTTGAGTTAGCCCCCTCAGGGCTTGAGATAACAATTGTAAGTTAAAAAAATCGGGTGTCAAAGCAGAGGTGTTACATTAGGAAAAGTCACAACGTCGATGATGGAAGAGAGTTTTGAAACAAACACTATCACAGAATCACCGATCGCGGTGTTGCAATAGTAACCTGACTCGGTAGGAAACACCTCCCTGATCCGCTAGGAACAATGAAACCAAAGGCACTGATATGGACAATTGAATATGTAACGCCAACACATCTTGGGACATTGGCCTGGACGTAGTACTTACAACGTTCAGATACCGGCGGCAACAAATCTCGTCCAGAAACTGGAAGGAACTGATGTAGAACACGCTACCTCCTGATTATTTTGGCTGCGAGATGTTGAATTGAAAATGACACCTGCAGTTGATTACCGCGTAGACATAGCATGGGATTTACAGAAGTCCGATACTGTTCGCACTTTAACTGGGCCTTGTTTACAGGCATGATGAAAGTAAGAGCAGAACACGAAAGCTTCACTCGTTCTTACCGTACTTTTACTTCGATACGAGTATTTCTCATGGAATTCCCAATGCTTCTTGAGCTTTACGCTTAGTTCCGAGTCTTCTGCCCATGATTACGCCACAGTGAGTTGTATTATACTACTACTTTAAGTCAGTCAAGAGATGAATGATTGATGATTGCGTTTACGACCTGAAAAATAACCGATCAATGCGAGGGCGAAGAAGCAATGACATCAGACCAAAGGAATAAAAATCAGCCCACAACAGGACAAGAGCGAAATTCACGACATGATTGGCCGAAAGGGGAAAACACAAAAAGTGTTGCCAGATACAAACGTACGGCTCCTTGATAAATCGTTTATATTTTGACGAGTTCTTTTGGACCTCGCCATATAAACGTGAATATATATATATATATATATGGTATATATATTTATATATTATAGATATATCTATATATATATATATATATATATCTAGATATTATATATATCCTATATAGATATTAAGCGGTAGGGGTGAGACTCGACTATATTAGCTTAGATTGTGTTGAAAAACATTGATTGAACTAGTATGTAGGATTACGAAGCTCTGTAGCAGAAAAAATGGCCCAAACAAGGATATTTCTGTAACGCAAATCCGATCAAAGAAAAAAATATTTCAAAATTCTTCAGCAATATCCGTGCCATCATGCCAAGTAGTGTGGCCAGTAAATTAAAAAATCCCAATATGATGTACAAACCATCCTCTTTCGTCATTCTTGAGCATCTTTTAATACATGATATTGATCTCCTAAATTTAATTGCCTTGATTGGACCGTAATCAACCAAATGTTCAAATAGTTTGTGATAAATTTTGTCATGTTCCTTATACTCAGTCTGCATCGTCATTGTCACTAGTGTTATTTCGATCCGGTAAATTAGGTTTTTTGATTCAAATTAAATTCAACATCGGCAGGAAAAATTAATTTTGATCATTCACATTCAATCCGTATTAATTTGTATTTATTGATTAAAATTAAAATTCAGTGCAGCAAAATGGCACCTTAAAATAATTTTGATCCAAATCCTGGCAATAATATTGATTCAATTTCAATCCCCGATCCATCAAATCATTTTCAATGCGCCTAGTCAAAAGTATCAAGAAGAGTCAGCAAATCGGTAAGAACCCAAGTACCAACATATCCATCAACAAGCTGAATTCTGTGTCACATTCTAAATATCAAACCCACGATGTCAAGATGGGATAAATGTCAACCCCGTTTTCTGTTTAACTTTAAATGTATAAAACCTATGAAAATGAGTAACACTTTTATCTGAACAATACAAACAGTCACTTAATTCCTTAATTAATTAATATATTCCATGTAATATAACACTACCCAAATGTATATACTTGTATTCCCATGTATATACATTTTTGGGTAAGTGCACAAGATAAGATCTTGAAAATGATACACTTCTTAATATCAATCAGTCACGTAATTCATTATGAACTTACTTGTATTCCCACTTTTGTTGCTGACAATTGTTTTGGTAAGTGCACCATTAAAATGTCAGGCTTTTGGAACACTTTTTTAGACTTGATACCCCAAGTCATGCTTTAGGGACTAAACACATCAAGCATAACCGAGTAATAATACTTAGGTTCTTACATGGGACACTTGCTAATTAAGAAACAACCCACTGTAATCACCCATGCCCATTGTGCTCCATGCCCACCAACGACCTTTATTGATTTGTGTTATTTTCACTTGTTTGATTTAAAAAAAAAATATGGTTCGAATGGACATAAAAAGTTACCATTACAGACAGATGTTTTGGTTTACTTTGAAGCAATATTAGCACATTTTTTGAAGGGCGCCCCCAATTTTTCAAAAATTTGAGCTTTTACACGGTTCATTGGGAATGGCTAAGGTTAAACTTTACCTGTGATGATCAGCTCGAAAATGTCTATGTGTCACAAACGAAGAATTGGTTACTAGAAAATATTATCGGGGATCCCCGATAATAATTCGACCGGCTGCTGTAACGGCCTTCCAAGGGTGATAGCCGGGAAATGCGCCATGTACGTGTTCTACTCTCATCCATTTAATAGTTCCGGCAAGTCAAGTAAGGTTATGTGCTCGAGGTGGCACTATTAATTTTCATCATGGACGGACATAAACGTATCATTCCCAGCTCTGCGTTACGTTCCAATCTGGGAGCCAATCTAATTAACAAATCGCTTATTTTTGTGATAAATACTCAATTTTTAGCATTCTCGTTTGCAGGTAAGTTTCCTAGACATACCAACTTAGCTGTGCAAAAATATCATTTTTTAAAAATTGGGGGCGCTATAAAAAATGTGCCAATTATTGCCTTTAAAGTTGACTGACCAATTGACACCCTTATCCGGCTACAACTCAAAAGAGATTTTGGTATAGACATGCTTACAATAACCCCAGACAATTTTGGCCTTAAAATGTTTTCTTTCAGGTGTTTGTAGGCTGAAAAGTCCAAACTGTGGTCAACCATTATATTCACATGCTTGCTCTTGATACCCAAACCTCTTCTAAATTCCTCCATGTGAAAAACAAAATATGATTGTAAAAGGACGGACCACCTGATTTTTTAAGAAGTAAAATCTGGCCATTGCACCTTTTCTGTATGTTGGACTTGCAGATTCCTGGTTTTCCTCCCGGTGACCTCAGAACATCACAGGACCGTTGCTGATGTCCTTTCCATTTTTGACCGAAATCATTTCTCATTTTGTTCAATTTATTTAGAAAACATTTTGTATTTTGATATACATCAGTAAATTAATTTTAGTGTAATTTTGTGGAATTTTCATTAAACCGTAGTTACCATGCAACTGATTTAGACTACAATCTTAAGCCAATTTCTCAGTCATTTGGATAAAAAAAATGATACAATTGCTGGTTCCCTTGTAACTGCCCAACTTAAAAATTCTCATTAGCATAAATTTAAGCAGAGTAGTTTGTGGGCAAAACCATGGAAATCAAAATGAGGTCAAACCATGTTTTTTTTTCTGCCAGTAGAAATTACAAGATCATTGATAAATAATTAGGTCTCATAGATGTTATGTGTATGTTTTTTTAATCCTAGCATTTATCCTGAACCTTCAGATGTCCTACATTGACTTTTTCATTAAAAAAAACATGTAAATTTATTTTTGGGGTGAAAAAGTGCCTAAATCAATAATGTTCATTTTTGAATTGTGACAAATGCGAGTGCTGAGCTGAACAGATTGTGGTTCTTTTCAGCGATGATGCGGAGCAATATTGTAGGAAGTTAATTTTTTAAATAAGATAATTTCAATATGTGACTTTGACTTCTTAATCGACTTGAATCGGGTTGCTTCTTTAAAGTGCGGAGTAATCTATGTTTTTTTTTTTAATTCGCAACACATGGAATATTGTGGGTTCCTGTCACAACTTCACTGAGAGCGCGTGCCAGTCAGTTTTGTTTGCCACACTTGGATCTAAACATCAATCATAGGTGGTAAATCTATTTGATGATAGAATGACGGGGGAAAGGTATTTGGTAAAAATATCAAAGACCTAATTGGGAGCGGACTCCTTACTATCATAAAATAATACAAATTACCCCGGTCAAAATTATCGGATTTAATCCATTGCAAAAAATATTACATTCTGACCCAAAACGGATCCTTTAATAGTATTTTGATTCAAATTAAATTCAATCCTTGTGATTTAAAAAATAAGTCAATTCCTATTCAATTCAATGGAATCAAATTATAAAATACCGAAAATGCATTTAAATCCAAATTGATTTTAAATGCAGTCAATTTCACCAGTGGATATTAGACCGCCGAGAGTTGGCCCGGGCCCGTTAGAGAAAAATCGGGCCCTGCTTATTGAAAAGCATGAGGAACAAATTATATAAGCTAACTTGATGTAAATCATCCAATTTTAGATCTGTGGACCATTTTGATTACACATTTTTTCTTTGTACGGCTAATCGATTTGATTCCGGATTTGACTAAAACTGGATATTAATGGAGTGGTGTCCTTTATATTTAGGCCATAAGGCATTATGTTTAACCCTCGGCTACCGAAGGGGGTGGTTCCTTTAAATTTGTCCTCGGGCTTGCAAAATCCCCTTTTCTGGTACGAAATTGACAGTGTACCCTGTTTTTAAGCAACAACAAACATCCACCGCGGTATAGTATTGTAAAGGGTGATCCCAAAGTGAGAGAATTGGGTGGCAACCGCCCCTTTCGGGAGAGAAGTACCAATGTATGCAAACACTTAATGTTGGTACCATTGCATAGCTACGGCCCTCCTCTGATATCAAAATAATACCACATGCCTAGTTTACGTCAGAATGACGTCATGACGCTCGCATCAAGCAAAACTGCCAATTTCAATAGAAACAGTGTAGAATAGGGGAACAATCTATGGTCTCCAAAAGCTAAGAATGTCCATTTTTCAATGCGTTGTTTGGCTCTACTTGATGGAAATGACGAGTGTTTATATCGTCGTGGCACGACAAGTGTCGCGATCTGATTTTTTGGCAATTGAGGTTAATAAGTTTATTCGGTTGCATTTTATTTACTCTTTAATTGTACCCCAAAATTAAGTGAAATTACATCTCCTAACCAAAATAGCCGGAGTCGAATAACACCCATTTGAGATAAAAGCGGTTTTCACAAACAATCGAATTCTTATTCGATAGCTTTGCGTGTCCGAAATATCTCAAAGCACACAAATAAATTTTGAACGGAATACGTATTCGCTGGGACAAAACTTGCTACTTCAGTGATCAAAATCGATAATCCTATCAGATTTAAAGCATTGGTGAAAATTTACCTTTCTATACTTCCTGAGGGATTGGCCATGTTATTTCACATTTTAAAATTTTGTGTTTTAATTATGTCCACTTGTCACTTATTGAAACTACGTCTGTGCGTCGTGACAGAATTTTCCAAGTTTTGTAGTTGTAACATGGTACTTACACCAACTTAATTTTTTTGGGTGGGGGCATAGTGAACATTAACCCTCGTATTACCAAGAGGGGAGGAGTTACCACTCCAGTAACCTTTCCCTCGGTGCGCAAAAACGTTAAAAACTTCCTTTCATTCTTCCATTAATATTTCACTCCTTCTGCTAAGTTTTGGCGAAACAAATGTGAATGTAGCACCCTCACCGGGGTTAGCGTCGAAGACGAGTGGTGGTAGTGGTTCTACTACCTCTACATGACTGACCCATTAGAAAATGCCATCATTCTGATTGTCAGTTTACTGCCCATTATTCGCATAATAAGCGCTAATGCATTTCTTATCATTTATTTTTATTAATCAGCATACAAAATACACATAATAAGGCATATTAACTTAAAACCTATACAAACAAACCCAATAAACAAGTTTTTTTATTATAGAAAACAATCTTAGTTCATTAGTGGGCTCATAATGTTATCCTCGGCGGAAAAAATAAAAATAATGGGCACCATTTTTAGTTTTTCCGACCTCGGCACATTATTCCTCCTATAAATGATATTGCATTACACTTCTTAGTTAATTTGTTTAATATTGTGCACTGTATGGCCCAAAATTATATGTTGAGTAAACTTTCTTTTCCATATCATTTGTGCCAAAACCCCATGAAGCCAAGATTCCTACCTTTTTTATGCAAATTTCTTTTTTCATTTTATACTCTGTTGTGTTTCTTTGAAATGACCACTTTGCCAACTTGTGACTTTACGTATTGTGACGCCATGCTAGTTTATGTTGGAAGCAGTAGAAAAAGGCGGACCAAAAGCTACAACGGGTAATACCAACAGTGTACTTTATATGATGAATTCTCGGGGTGTTTAAACACCCCATCCTTAGTAACCGTATTACCAAAATAGACTTGGTAAACATATTGCGAAAGTTTGATTTTCTTTGATGTTAACTTGATATTCTGCAACCTAAATAATTACAATATATATCTCATTTAAAAACTAGCCTTTCAGGAACAAATTGATATTTTCTTTGGGAAGTGTTTGTATAGCGTTAGGCCCTAAATTGTGTAGATATGTTAGATTTTATGAGTATATTACCCATTTAATTTGTTAATTCGTTTCAAGTTTGGTATATATTTAAGCGTGTACTTTACTTTAAAAATAGGAACTATATTGTAATGAGAATTTAGAAAACGCGAAATAGATCACTGTTTATCCTCCCAAAATCTTTGAGTTACGAAAATTCCATTTACATTTAATATTTTCTGAGCTCAATTTTTGAACAGTGTGCTAGCCATATTTATTGTGTGTTACAACATGCATCCTATTATTATGTTTTTAAATAAATTGCACTACATGTTTGTTTTCCTTCTAACTATTTACTTTTTAAATTTATTTTTTTTTCTGCAAAAATGAGTTAAAACATATTGGCACTAATTAAAAATATTAATTTTAAGGAGCCAATTTGTAAGAAGTTGTAACGTTTTAATGTTCCACTCCTTTGGATTTAAGGTAGACTTTTGATATGTTGTTTTAAGGTATTCTCACTACAATTCTTTGGAATTGATCTGTGGCATAGTGTTGGTTTTTTTAAAGCTCATTCCATTCTATTTTGACTGGCCTACATACTATAACACGCTTCCCGACACATTTAATCGGCATTTCCAACAACATTTCATTTATATTGGTCATCAAAGGACGTTTTCAAATGAGGCAAATGACGATATTAACCGCGTCCTCGCTTTGTGTGTTTTCACGTCTAATTATTTGGGAAAGCTCCAGGTAACAGTTACCAACTATATCTCACCTCTTTGACAAAGGTTATTGCATTCTGATGGGGATATGGGATTGGAATTCCTTTAAATGACGGGAGGGGCAGGGGAGGTTGACATTCCAGATAGTGCACTGCCAAAATGATCAAGTTGTTTTTTTTTACAACCATAGGGAAAATGCCCCCGGCAAGTGTTCTAAAATTCAGTAGAGTCACAACATGGATTACATATCATTACACATCAATGATTAATGTCCGAAATGCGAAAATTTACAAATGTCACCAATCTTTCCTCCAGTCCAAAAGAGTAAGAATGGTAATGTACCCGTGGAATGTTAATAATTTACTAATAGGTTAAATATATATCAAAGATAACAAATCGTTTTGTACCGAGTAATTTTTAACAGATTCCTCAAATCCTCAGAGCTCATGACGTAAATACTGTTCAAGGTTGTGTGAACAATAAGTTTGTTATTTTATTAATACTCCAAGGTACAGCTTGGTACATACCACTATACTTTTTCAAAATCCGTGTGTCCAAACGAAAAATATGCGACGACTATTCAATAACAGGGGCATTTTGGAATTTGAACCAAAATCTTGTTTATCCATCGATCAGTTTTTACTAAAAATAATCCGCTCTAAACCATTTAATTAAATTCCTCATACGATGTGGTAATTTACTAGTTTTGGTTGATTTGACCGTGTTAAAATTATCTGTTTGCAATCCTTTTTGGTGAGCCTAAACCAACCGTAACAGTTTAAGCAGCGCAACTGCTTGTACATGTGGTTGTGTCAGTGACTGCAGTGGCGGAAACACGAAAGTTTTAAAACAATCTGTAGAAACTGATTGGTTGGGTAGGCTTTACCAATTCCCAATTTTTTACTAATTCAGACAAATTTATAAAACCCGTCAAAGTCCAATAATAGAATTGCTTAACTATGTTGCATTCGTTATGTAAGAGGCTTAAGTAGGAATTGCTTTCACAAAGTTGTAGGGCGAGTTAAAACTTTAAAATTGAAAGCGATGCTGAACTAATTTTTTGAACTATTTTAAGTGAATAATCAATTTGAAAAAATTTGGCTTTAACATAACTAAAATAAAATACAGTGTTTACCCAAGCTAAACGGGCGCAAAGAGAGGGTGTCTTCAAATTCGTTTTCTTGAACATTAGGACCATGAAGGGTTTTTTAATGAGAATTGCTGCGGGCATGGAAAACGTTATATTCTTCAGAGACGATTGACTGTGGTGAATATTTAAATGAATTTACCGACGGAAGCTGTTGTTATACAGGAAATGCGTTTGGAAAATGAATACCACGGGCTTTAGGACGAAATGTATAACCTTACGCCTTCACTATGCAATGTAAATCTATATTGCACTTTTAAGCGTGATCGAAAATTGATTGAAGTATGTTAAACATTTCTAATTATTGGTCAAAATATGTATCTGATCGTTTAGCAAATAGGCAAATCGTATTCCCTGAAGCACAAAGCCATCAGTGGAATGAAAACGTTGAAATTTAATCATGAAAGTAGGATTCAATAGAATCTAGGTCTTAATATGACGATGTCACAATTAGGAGACAGATCTGCTCTCATTGACAACCCGGAGGATTCAAAATTTTATTTTATAT
>JAMKCH010008064.1:0-78471 GCA_023653785.1 Ophioderma brevispina
GGTCCACATCGCTGAATGTAAACTTGAATCACACGCGAAAATTTTTGACTTGGGGAACGATCATGTGTTACACTTTTGAATAGGAATGACACCACCGTGGCCTTGCAGCCAGACAGAAGCTTGGGCATTACCATAGTTAGGGGGCTACATTGGTAAAAATGACACGCGCAACAGCGCGACACGGCCTTTCTTACCCCCGCTAACTTTTCGACACGCAGGCTCTTATCGAGCGACGGACCTTTTCCAACATTTACTGTTTATCCCGTTCGACAACGCGACTTTTGGGGGGAATTACAAACCGACGTACGACTTTTCATAACTTCCGTATGCTTGACACGCTGACAACCCAACTTGGTGGGACACAACTTGTCAAGCGATAGACCGGTCTAAGGACGTAACGCAAAATATCTTCCAAAACGCGATCTTTCCGGGCGGCCGCCTGAGGTCCTTTAGTTTTAACTAATTCCTCAAACAGTACCATAAATGTGTTAACATTTTTTTCATAATCGGGTTAATAATTAAATCTCTATAATAATTGGTTGTATCAACTTCCGCACTGCCCGGCAGCTTCCCAGCCGGCCCGCCGCCATGATTTCTCTTTGCAGTCATATAAAATGACAATTTTGAGCATAAAAACCATCCATTTAATGGAAGTGTCAAATCTGGTTTGTCTTTTTAAATGATTTTTTAAAAATTAATTTGGACTTTGATTTAACTTATTTCCCCTGTTGGTTTTTGGTTTACGTCTAATTAACATATGAATGCTTGGATGTTCCTTTCAATACACGGGTAAACTCAGCCTGATGAGCAAAAGTTTGTACAATCATCTTTAATCGTGGCTATTTTTACTTAACACTAATAATTAATGTGATGAATAAAAAATTAACAGTGAGATACCAAACAAAATAAATATTTAGATTCGACTCTGTTTTGAGTCATTTTTGGTATTTTACAAGTTGTATTAGCTCTTTGATCGTGATAAGGGATGATGCAAATTCTTCGGGAAATCCCCCTCCGCTGCAAATTGTTTGTCACACTACCTCATTTGCGATGTCGGGTTGGTACTACGCGCATACTTCATTAACCCCTATTAACTGCATACATTTAAAATGACAGCAGAAAGAGTCAACCGGCCCAACAAATGGCATTAGCAACCAAAACAATCGCGCACGGTGCATTGAAGACGTTATTACGATGGTCTGCTAAACATTCTGATGATAAATATCAATTTTATTTCGACGTATTTGTCACACACAGACTGCGCTTATAATATGACACACTGAATTTTTGAAAAACAAAACTTGTTCAAAATTGTTCAAAACGACATCGAATGTAGTCTAATGTTGTATAATTATGTTTTCGGTTCATTATCACTTGAACTACATCTACCCGGTGGCACATTCGCAAACTGTTCGTTATGCCTCGTCCTTTACACAAAGCTTTTAATGCTTAGGATTCTAATAAACACTGTCGGACATTATTCAAATTGTACGCAAACTAAGCTCCAGACTGAGTGATTATTATCTGCCATGCACAACGTTTTTTTTAAGACGGCGATGCAAGGATTTCCTAAAACAAGGGACTGTACGTACTAAACCGGTATGTTTCCGATAATGTTACATGTGACGATGGTGATAATTTAAATTTTATCCCGGGATTTTATAGCAACTGGATTCTAACTGATTCTCCCACATTTCACTCAAATTGGAGTAAAGAATGCTAATTTTTCATACTCGAAAAACAGAGCGTTGCCAACAATTCGGCAATAGCGCTCTCTAATGCGCTTTTCCTGGACCCATTTGTAGGCCGAAAAATCCAACATGCGATGCCAATAAATATCGACATCCGCTGGCACACAATATACAGATCGACACGCGACTCGTTGAGCTGGGGCTAAAAAAAAGCGAACCGCGACACTCCAATGCGCTTAAAAATCGCGACAACGGCGACAGCCGTGTTTTTATTTGGCAACCCATGTAGACCCCCATAGTTGAGTTTGGATATAATGATTGCTCCACTGCATCAGCACAAGTTAACTGGTCATAATAGAATTCTGGATATACTTATTAAAAAATATGATGACTAGCAGTGGTTGTAGTGGTTATGTAATCATGAGACTGAAACTATTATGCCAAGATTTTTTAATTTTGGGTGTAAGGTGATATGTGTGCTCCCAATTCTAATTGTGGTATCAACCAGGCAATGCATGTTGTGGGAAGAACTGCATGAAAAATGTGTTTTTTTTAGGTCATTTAGTTTATTTCGTGATATCCAGGTTTTGTATTGCATCAATTCACTTTGGCTAATTAGAAACTGAATTCTACAAAATACGTGTGTTAGAATCAACTGAAATTTTCAGCACAGATTTATTATTTTGGTTGCCCTCTGTACACGAGGGGCAAAACAAGGTATTTCTTCTTCATGGAGCAGAGATTTTCAAGCTTAAGATAAACCCATAGAGGGTGTATTGAGTCAATCCTCACAATGCACCATTGTTGGAAATTCACCTCAACAAGGTCAAGTGATGTGCCACAGAAAATCCTAATTACTTAACACAGTATAAAAAACCCTGACTTTATGCTCACTTTAGCCCACAGGACTAGTACTTGGGAATTTTAGCATGATCCTGAAATTCTGGTGGTTTCTCTTAAACTTCATGACCCCTTTTTATCCCTAAGTACTGACATTGTGTTATTCCAGTACAGTATAGGCCCATTGCACTTTGCATTCGGGAATGATTCAAACAAACCCTCCGAGATAAACCTGAGTGAAATCCATTGAGATAATCACCTGACACATATCCATATAACCCCATATGGCAGTATTTCCTCAATTTTTGGTAGTTATTCCACTCACAACCTTACAAAAATTGTCTTACGATGGATATTTATTGTTTTGGAGAAAGTTTACAGATTTTTTTTTCTGATTGTGTTAACTTGTGATCCCTTAGTATATCGTAACTGCTCATTTAAACAGATTCGTATGTTCATTGTTTTGAGTTCTGTATATGTTTTGGCCTTTACTTTTATGTTTTTCTCTTACAGATCCTTGCCAGCTGTCACCATGAATTGTATGAATGCGGGACTTGTTGTTTATAATGGAGTTCCGGGTACCTTTTCTTGTAGGTGTCCCCCCAGGTTCTCTGAAATACTTGTGAATTGGTATGTGTATACAAAATGCTTTGTGTCAAGATGATTTAGAAGAGGACAACTAGTCTAGTGGTGACAGTTGGATCAACTTAGGCCTGGATTATATACCTAACATAGATTCGAAGTAATAATCATGGCATTGTTTGCAGCATCTTGTACGGTATTGTCCAGTTAATTCAATGATTCCCCCGACCGATCGAGAACATAATCGTTTTCAATACTTTCAATGTATAACCCCAGATTTGAATTTGGCGGGCTATTTTTAAATATGCTCACATGTGGCGTGTTAGGTTGCCAAAAAAGCCTTGAACACAGTTTAGAACTCAGTGAATGTTACTATAAGCCATAAACTATAGGTAGAATTTGCTCAAACTTCAATGTATACTGACATTCTTGGAATCTTTAAAATATACTGAGTTATTAAATAGTAGTTTATCTTTCAATATCACAAGAATTGAACAATTTGGGCCAGTTTATTTTTCAAACTCCATATTTTTTTAACAGAATGTGGATCTAATTGGACATTTTATTTGAAATTTTGACTTAGATGTCTTATGAACATGAGTTTTTGATGACATCGCCAAACCCATAACGTCTTAATGTGTAGCTGATCCTAAGAACAAGAACACTTATAAATTCATGTTTTAGGTTTATGAATTGAGCACAAAATGGGGTAAAATTGTCTGATCTACAGGTACATAACTCCTAGAAAACTTAAGGTGCCCACAACAGCGCCCACCACTGTGCTGCCAAGTCATTGCAAGCAGCCGCAACAAAGACCTGTTCGATAGGCTTGAAGCGTTAACATGGATTACAACTTTGCCTTAGAAAGCTTTGTTAGGTTATATTCTTCAGCTCACCTTAGTCCATCATCCCCGCAAAATTGGACCTTTCACATAATCATTTCAGTGCACAATTATCTAAAGGGAGTCCAAAATTTAAAATTAAGTCCCCAACACTTTCACTTAAGGCAGTTCAAAGAACAAAAATTATTTGTTTGGAATTGGGAGGTAGTCAAGACTCTGCAGTGACCGACATTAATGCAGCTGAGAGGGGGAGGGTCCCTGAGCCAAAGTGCTTTGAACCACCACCGCCCGTCCGCAAGTTGGGGGAATCTGCGCAAGGCGATTGACAGGCAAAATGGAAGAACCTAAGCTTGTTATACCACCCGTTCTTCTAAACCACCCTTCTTCTGTGCAACATCCATAAAGATATCAGGTCGAACAGCCAGTGATGTTAATCACTGGTAAAATTGAAAAGCTTTGGATTTTGAAAATGCTACTTACAAATAAAAAGAACATTGGGACAACTTGTACATCATTTTCCTACCTTTGTCCAGTTTTGGCAGCTTAAAGAAAGAATATTACCTTACAATATAAATTATGTTTTGCATCAAAGTCATCGCTGGATCATTAACTTGTTGCCAGGCCTCATCCTTCATAGAGAGATTGGTTCACAAGTTATTTATTTTTTCTCTTTTCAGGACCCTGCTCATCAACCCTGTCAGAATGGGGCGACTTGCTTTGAATAGCAGTCAAGCTTATACGTGGCACCTGTCCTCTTGATCTTAGGAACAAACTGTGAATCAGGTAAAAATGTAGGAGTAGATCTAAATGCAATATGTGGATAATATCCCTTTTGTATATTATTATTATTATCTTCCTCACATTAATACATTTTTTTTTTTCAGCTTGATACTTGGTTAAAACGTCTCCATGATTTGGAATAGCAGTGCTACAAGCGGCCCTATAATTCTTATATTTCCATATTTTTTACCCTCTCCTAGTAAATCCCTCTACACTTTCAAAATCACTCTATTTCCCTATATTTTTTTTTCTCCACGAAATTAAAGATTGATGTTTTTTGCCTGGTTGTCACAGAATGATCAAAATATTGCCTTCATCGTCTAATGGTTCATTACAAGAATTTTTTAATAAGCATTACAAAAGTTGGGTATCTCCAATATTTTGTATAAGAGTCACCCCAAGTCTTTGTCAATTTTATGACTTTCTGGATTTTGATAACTTTGTTTGAGGCATTTTGTTTAGGAGTAAAACACAATAAAATTTCCTTTTGTCAGGAATCATAGACCACTGCTTTAATATTCTTACAAATAGATGCTATACAGAAGTCAAGATGGTAAACTTTGACTACCATTGAAGCAAATTTGACGGTTCTCCATGGGAGGGGGCTACTGAGATTTGGTTTGGTTGAGGTTGTGCAGCTGGACTTTGAAACCCTTACTCATTTCTAAATGGTCATTTTGGTAAAAAGATACCCATCTTTTGAGGTTTTTGCTTCATAATGGCATCTTTATCTTTTTGTTCAAGAATTTTTTTTTAGGCTCAGGCACAAGCCCCAGCGATCTTGGCCTTTTTTAAAGGATTTTTTGAGGCAGTTTTGAGGGGAATGACATGTTCTTGAACCATATTACCATATTAAAATAGCCCAACATTTGGGTATTGAGATGCAGATCTGCTCTTATTCCCCTGATTGCTATCTCTCAAACTCCTAGCTGCTTACTCTTATACCATTGACCGATTAACTTGCACACTCCTGTGAAAGAATCACTGAACCCAACTTCATTTCACCAGGTGTCATCAGATTGATCTCTAAAGATCCCTATATGTGACTTTGAACTACTTTGGTTGAAACTATAAATGTCATTCATTTCTGGTTCAAGTAAGGTGCTATACAATCACAATTGCTTTTAAAAAAAAATCGGCCACACTCATACGATTTGGCACAGACTGACCTCTAATGATCCCTACTTACCTTGACCCTATTTTTTTAAAATATTTCCCAAGGCAATTTTTCCTTAGCAAATAGGTATTATGCTCAATCATGCTCAAATTACCCACTGGCCCAAGAGTGTACAAGTGTACACAGATGGACCTCCTAATGAACCCCCTACATCCGTGGTTTAATGTTCTTTTTCAATTTAAAATTTGGGGGGTGGGGGAATTTTTTGTTTTGTTGTTGAAAATTCATAATGAAACTTGTTTTTGCTGAATAGGTCATCCTAGCTTTCCACGCACTGACTTGTAAATTAGAAAAAATGTGTGCAAAAAATTTACGCAGTTTAAACTATTATGGTAAATATGAGGTTATTTGTGGTCAAACACATGAACGGACATCAACCTGGGGGGGGGGGGGGCGGGGGGAATGATCGTATTGACCATCCCGGGAGCCCTTCCTCAAAATATTGGGGAATATATCTCCCCATCCATCCCCCCGATTTACGCCTATGCGTAATTACCCTTGACACCTTTTTGTTAAATTTGTGAATTGCCACCAAGAACCACTTGCTAAGGACTTGGGTGTACCAGATTGACCCATGTGACCGTTTACCATATTTTGAGAAAAAAACCTTTCAGATGCAACTTCATCCTTGGTATACATATGGTGTACAATGGATTCAGACTATTTGACATAATTTACATAAGTTTGTGATAAAATAACGCAAATAAGCAGAGAGGCCATTCCACTTTAAAATACATACCACTTTTTGTGTTGCCAGAAGATAGCAGGAAGGCACCTGTACAATTTTTTCCAACTGTGAAGTGGAGTTCCAATGTATCCCAAAATTAATAATTTAAAATTTTAGAATACATATTGCAATTTTTTTTCCACAAAACAACCCTTGCTCCTTTCTTTGACGATAGATATTGGGGGTCAAATGAATGCAAAATAAGGTGGAAACATGGGGGGGTGATTCCATCTTCCTTTCTTTCCTTTCTCTAGTCATACTTGAAAATAATTTCTCTTCAGGAAACCCAAATTCCTCAACAAAGTGGCAAATAGGATAAGTGCACAGTGAAGCATTTTCTCACCCTCATTTATTTATTACCAAACATAGTAATATTATATATTCAATACACGCCAGAGACGTTTCAAATTTTTGGCACATATTTTATGATGAATAAAAATTGCTGCTGATATACAATGGAAAGTCACCCCCACACGGTTCCACAGTAAAATACATTCAAATTCCTATATTTTCCCTATAATTTTCTTGTTTATCCCTATATATCCATAATTCTTGTTTTTTGCCCTATATTTAGCCCTATATGTTTGCAAGGGTTCACTTGTTAGCCCTGATAGTTTCACTATTTTGAATAGATGTATGGAAGGTACGTAAATAGTACCTCCAGCCCAAGCCTTAAATCGGAGTTTGGCTTGTGTTTTGTGCCATGTGCGTAACTCAGCGAGAGATACATTTACGAATGCAAATGTGCACAAATTTTGTTGCCCATACTTCTGGAGAGTTTCAGATGGCATAGAGGCTTGCCTATTTATAACATTATCTGATGACCATAACATTATCTAAGATGTGTACAATTTGCCTTTGCACGGTTTCACCATTTAGGTGGAGAGCCTCAACGGGAAATAATTATGATGGAGCATTACGCAACGTTGATTCTCTCTACACAAACCATTAACCATGCAAGACATAAGCATGGTTCTGTAACCCTCATTTATTCCATGCCAGTTCAAGGCTCTACCGGCAAAGAGCAAACAATGCAAAGAATGAATGGTTAGGAGTATGACAATTTTGAAAGGAGCACACATAATCTCCATGATCAGAAAATTTATTTCTTAGCTCAGATGACTTATCTGAATCACAGGGGTGCATGTGAAATTTTCCTCCGTTTAAAGAGGATTTCTTCATGTGAAACTTTTAGGCTTATTTCAGCCGGTTTTGGGCCATTTTTTACTCCTTTGGGGCCGCCAGCTTTAGCTTGAGGACCACTTAGCATCCGTTGTGCGTGTGCATGCGTGATGAATGTATTTTGTCACTAAAATGTTAATTTAAAAAAATTATCTCATTGAAGTTGACGTCTTGGAACCCACTTGTGTCTAGTGCACATGGATCCCCTCATATCTATGGAAGGTTCAAGGTCATGTGACAAGGTCAAAGGTCATGTGACAAGGTCAAAGGTCATGTGACAGGTCAAAGGTCATGTGACCAGGTCCAGTCTGTGAGTTCAGTTGAAAAGTAGCTAAAATGTAAAATTGCCTTCAATTGAAAAACTGAAGTTCAATTGGAACAAATCTTGTGTCCTAGGCCCCCACGGGATCCCTCATATGGTTGATGAGGTCAAGGTTGTATGCCAAGGTCAAAGGTCAATGGGCGGCCCACAGCTTTATTCTTTGAATATAGCAATCGTGAAAGCCAGAACCTGGCAAAATTCTTGTTTTTCACTTGTTTTTTGTCATGGCCTCTCACACCCCTGTTATCAATATATTTGCAGATCCAACATGCCAGTCAACCCCCCTTGCCAGATGTGAGTACATTTACCTTGACTGCACCACAGGAATACAGATGTGACTGTAGAGTCAACTATTCCAGGGGCACAACTGTTGAGATCTATGCAGGTATGTGAATTCTCTTGCCACATTGGCCAACAAAGTCTTCAATGACTGCCCGCAAGAATACCTATGTGACTGTAGAGTCAACTATTCAGGGGAAACGTGAGATCTATTCAGTAGGTGAATGCTCTTGCCACATTGGCCAACAAAAGTCTTCACTGACTGCACCACAAGAAATACAGATGTGACGGTAGAGTCAACTATCAGGGGACAACTGTGAGATCTATTCAAGGTAGGTGAATTCTCTTGCACATTGGCCTACAAATTTCTTCACTTACTGTCACCACAGGACAGATGTGACTGTAGAGTCAACTATTCAGGGGACAACGTGAGATCTATTCATTTAGTTGAATTCTCTTGCCACATTGGCCAATAAAATTCTTCACTGACTGTCACCACAAAATACAGATGTGACGTGAGCAACTATTCAGGGGACCACTGTGGATCTTTCAGGTAGGTGAATCTCTTGCCACTTGGCCTACAAATTCTTCACTGACGCACCACAAGACTACAGATGTGACTGCAGAGTCACTATTCAGGGGACAACTGGAAATCTATTCAGTACGTGAATTCCTCTTGCCACATTGGCCTACAAAATTCTTTTACTTTTAGAAAAAAAAAAAAAAAAAAAAACCAAATAACGTTGGTGTTTGATACTTGTAAAGACCGTATATAGGAGGGATGTGAGAGTTCTGCGTTCCGCGGATTCCGCGTTTTTCCTTGCCCGCGTCGCGGTATTTGTATCCCTAATCTAAATTCGCGTTCCATTTTCGGAAAAAATTGCCATTTTTTAGTCCACTGTTTCATTTATTTCTTAACACTGTGAATGGAAAAAAACTATGTTGAAGGCATTTTCCGCAACTTTCACCCCCGCATTCCCATCACGAAGGCAAGTGAGAGCCCTCCATTGCGATGTGTAATGTGTTTTGTTTTGAACCGTGCCTAAAGTTATGATATAAATTGTCCTCACTGCTTGACTCAGGCACATCGAAAGCATATTTACACCTAATTTCCACGAACCAACCATCCCAGTCTTTTTCAAGGATCAAATAACCTAGAAAGTTAGTGCCCAAATTTACTATTTAAATTATGGCGACTGTACATTGCCATATGATAAATCTTCGGACAAAATGGACGCAAAATTCATCGAAGAATGATCGGGGTAGAGAAGGCACAGGTACATCGGGAAGATTCTTCACTACATTGCAAGTGGAATTTCCAATCCATGTTTAAAGCAATCTGATAGCAACGTGATTGAGGTAAAATGTGGTTATTCATGCGCCCCCTCCCCTTTTCGGTTTCTGAAAATGTTAAATCGGGAAGTTTTTCTCGGATTTTTGTCACAGCCATCTAACTTTAATAGTTTAGTGGTAGAAATGCCTCACTGACAACTTAGTAGGCCTATGATGGCCTGTAGATGGGAAGTTCCCGATTTTCGGCATTTTTAAAACGGGGCCACTCACATCCCTGATTAGGCTAATCACTATTTACGCATTTCATTGCAGTATAATAACAAGCTTGAAATTTTTAAAGCTTTTTCGTGAAACCTGTATTACTTGAATGCGTTGATTATGCACTTATACGTCGAAAATATTACAACGTCCCAGATTTGAAAACATTTCTAGATATCAGGCTCTTCATGTGAAAATTTCCTGGAAGAGGCTGATTTTTTTAAATTTTTAAATTTTTTATAAATGTTTATTAGAATTTACTGAATTTAGTTTTTTGTAAATCATGGTTTTAATTGTCTTAGATGTTTGATGTACCTTATCTTATGACTGCGATATGCCAAGTTTGACACAATTGTGTTGAGTTATCGTCAATTTTAATACTCACTTTAAATGTTAAAGTGAATTGCACTGCAGTGATTTTTTTCCCTTACTAATTTTATTATTTGACAAAAAATTTTTGCTATGTTTTTTGTGGGCTGCCAGGATAACGACAAGACCACTTTGTATTCATTGTGCGTGTTGTGGTCATATCTTGTTGTGTTTTTTAAATTCAGCGGCCCACAGCTTATTTCTTTGAATAGAGGATGCACGAAAGCCAAGAACTGCCAAGTTTTTTAATCTAAGGGTGAACCGTAACATACACTACCTGTTTTATTAAATGCCCATTTTTTGTATTTTTTCCAGATCCTTGTGTGGACAGAGGAATGTTACCTGGTACGTGCCTCACGTAGGATTCCCACCATGTGTATGCAATGACGATTATGAAGGAGAACGGTGAACAAAGTAAGTGATGACATTCCAAACATGTTTACAGTATCGGAAGCTAAGTCTTATGGCAATTAATTCATAGTTAATGTGACAAAAAATTTGATCATCTCAGGATGCAAGATCTCAAATCTAATCATAACCCCCTGTTTCCACCTCTTTCTTAAAGTCTGTCTGATTGGCTCCTTACATGATATGCATGATATAACCTCTAGAGTAACCAATCAATTAGACCTTCTATATATCTTACAAACCTTTAAGCTTTTCCATTACCCTCCTGATGGCTTAATTAATCATATAACCCAATGTACAACCAATAACATCTGCTGGTAGACCTCATGGGGTAAGTTTCTAAGGTTTGCTGGAACAGGGATTCCAAATAAATCGGGATCGGACACTCGATCAAGAGAATGGATGCGTACTGCACACGATCTGCATGAAATCTGTACTTATATAGTTTTCGCCAGCCGTGCGTGGCGCTATTACGCTACGTCATCCCCCGATTACGTCATGAATACGTTTCTGCCATAATAATATGTAGCTTATGACAAGGGTGGCGCTATCACTATCGATGTCGAAATTGTCTATGGGATTTGTACACAGTGTCCCGCCTGCTTGGAAGCTTCTGTGTACAAATGTCATCTCTAACATGAAAAATGACCTGTTGTAATTGGTGGTTGTTTCCTCCTGACCATTGCTCAGAGAAACTTAAGAATTTACTACTTCTGTAAGTATAGGTATGTAGTAATGTATGTCTGGTTACAGTGCACTACAGTGATTTGCTTAACTGAAAAATCCAAAGAATCATCAAAAATCCGATTTTTTGCCTGTTTCTAACAAGTATGGTGTCCTCAGCATACCCGCCAGTTAAAAATGCCAGAAGCGACCTAATAGGACAAAATCAAATATTTTAGTCATTATTTTTGACCGGACCTTTAACCTACAAATTGTAATGGTATGGAGATGTCATATCTTTGAAAACTGATGTTTCTTCCTTTCTAGCAATTTGCTAGATAACTTGTGAGAATTCTTTTAGACTTAATCTTACACTTTAAGCTGTTCTTCAAAATTTCAAAAATGAATCTGTCCGGGTGAATCACTGATAGTTTCTTTAAAAGCAAAAAATAAAAAATTTTGAATAGTAGCGGTCAACCAACACCACACAAATGTTTATTTATGCGTAAATAGTAATAAAAAATGCAATGGCCGATTTGAATATTTTTCCCACCAAATAGGAGCAACTGTATTATTTGATCAATTTCATAAATCTTTGGCAAAAATTTTTAGTGTTCAAACATGGTGTGCAAAAAAAGCAAAATCTCTGGGTACACATGGATCCCCTTATGCACTTACTTGTTATGGCAAGGCGGGATGCTTTGACGATAGTGCAAGCTCCACCAAAGGCATGGCTGCTCACTGGAAAGAAGCGCACTGCCCAATTTCTGCCTAGTTACTGTTTTGAAGTTTAAATGTAGTTAAAAAGTTTAAACTTAGTTGATGAAATGGTTGAGTTGTTTCACAATCCAAGATCAGCCCAACTACCAGAGGTCATGTCGCAAGTTTGTCAAACTGCAGGTGGAACAGTAGCGTAACAGGTGGGGCAGGGGGCAGACTGCCCCCCGGACACTAAAATGGGGACGGCGAGTTTTAAAATAGGGACTATAAGAAGGGAAGAAGAGGGAGAGCAAGAGAAGGAAAGGGAATGAGAAGGTAAAAGAAAGAAGGCAGGGAAGGATAGAAGAAAGGGGATGGAAAAGAAAAAAAAAGGGGGGGGGAAATTTTAAATTAATGTTCTGTGTCCCATTTTGAATAGTGTTTTCGCCTCCCCCCCCCACCCCGCTTTCAGAATTTTGAACCTAGTGGAAAAAGTAGGGTCTACCCTGCAAGCGTAGCGAGCCAGAAAAAATCATTACACTGAACTGTTTCCCTTTACACCAATGTTGACTGAAACATATGCAATTCCCTTCTGAGAATGCGAATGCCCCAAATTACATAATAACACCCTAAAAGAGAAATGGTCCGACCAGTGCCCCCAGGTCACCCCCTGTCGAACTTAGCTCTCCCTCAATTACCCGTTTTGTATGTTTATTCAAAAACGGACCGCGTGTTACCGCAGCTCCGCAATATTACAGCCAAAATTACACTCGAGATTTGATCTGGAACTATTTGGCGTCTCATACGGAATACTCCTACTACTATCCCATATCTATCCTGAATATATACGGGATTATATACTGGATTTATATCGCTCATTCGGACGGAAGCTCTTATTTAGTATCCTTTTTTGCCGCCAGGTTCGTCGTGATCTGTGTAGCGTGAAACAAGGTAAACAAAGGCAGCCATTGACGCCCGTGTTGCTGCTTGGACTGCCTCTTACGATTTGTTGAGTTTTGTTACTGTTTTTGTTAGCGGGTTTGCTTGCTAAATTTACATGGTTTAGTGTGGTGTATTATTTTATTAGTATGGTCGTTGTGCTATACTAATAAATATGTCAAAACTGTGTTTGAAAATTTCTTTATCGTTCGTGACTCAGTTACCAGTTTGGTTTTTGATGCTCTTGACGTTTGCGCCGGGAGACCTCCACGGCACGCTTGTTTTTTTTCTGTGCTGTTTTTGGCGCACGCATTCCATCTAGCAACTACACTCTCACCCCCGTCATGGCGCATAATTTCGTTCGCTGCCCCGCTTCCATTCCTGATGGGATCCCCCTCCCCTTGTGTCCGATTCCATCTATTTCCCTGCCCCAACCGGTGCGGCTTTCTGTCTGGACTGTCGGAGGTTCAATGGGTGACCATTGAGCATGGGTACGCCGCTCGTGTTGCGTACACAGGGAAGGGGGGGTGGTGTCGGGCTCCGGTCCGGGTGCTTCCAAGCAGCCGCTGCTGCGTTGGGTGCTCCCAAAGGTGGGGTGCTTCGCTACTTCGCTAAGCGCTATGGGGTGGATTCGGGCCCGCCTCCCAGCGCATCATCGGCCTAGCTCGCCTGGTTCAGCCTAGGGGCTGCTCCGGTGTAGGCTAGCGCGATCTGCGCTGCAATCCCCCAGGGGGATTGGCGGCCGCGGACATTCCGGTGGTGTGTGAGCGGTGATGGTGGGTGGCCCTGGTCGCCGGGGTTGATCCATCGCCGTGTTATCCACACCTAACGTGTTGCGGTACCGGATAGTCTTCGGGCCACTTCTACCGCCACTACGGTAGCCATTACTTCGGGGTATTCTCGGCAAACCCTGGGGCGCTGGCTTCGTTAGTCCCCGCTGCGGGACGCCGCAGGTGTTGACTACGCTCGCTGCACCCCGCGTGACTAGCCCTGCTAGTCATGCAGTGCCTCCCTCGCAGGCGCAGTACTCTGCACCGGGCTCTTCGGGGCTTGGCGTAGCGAGGCGGTGCTCCGCTGGGTGGGCTTCCGCGATGCCCCAGCTGACTAGGTCGGCTCAGGCCTCTCATGCGGGTACGCCTGTTGTGGTTGCTGGTGCTGGTCCGCCGGCACCTGCTTCCACGGCAGGTCCGCCTATGGTGGGGTACCCTGTGGGTGCCCCTGCCACTGGCGCTCCTACGGGGCAGCCCATCGTGGCCTACCCCCGCGGGGACTCAGTACCCGCCGCAGCCTGCCTTCCCAGGTTCGCGCATCCCCGTACCGGTGAACTTCTCCCCAGTCGTGGCTGGACTTCTGGGCTGGTCAGTTCTGTTATGTCTTTCGACCGGGCTCCCGCTCGCGGGACCCCCTCCAGGCTATATCACTCCGCGCCTCCGCGTCGGCTGGGGGCCAGCCGCTGGCACCAAGTGCTGTCGGGGCTGCTTCTGACCCGCTCCGACCGGGGCAGTTGCGGCCGCTACTGCAGGGCGGATTGTCTCCCGTCTGGGGGCCGGTCAAGCCTGCGTGGCACAGCCTGGTACCGGGCAGGGCGGCGTACCCGTCCACTTCCCGTCGGCCTTACGTGCCTGGGACTTGGGGTGTCGGCCCCATGCCTTCTCGGCCTTTCTCGGCCTGTACCCTCGTGAGGGTCGGGTTGGGTGCAGTCGAGCTTCGTGGCTTCTGCTGCCCAGCCTATGCCAGTCGGCACGGTCCCTGTGGGAGGCCCCTGGTGGTCGCCGCCCAGTGGCGACGCCTGCCCACCGCCTCTTCCGCTTGCCTCCATGGGGGGCTCATTGCAGGCTGCAGCCTGCCCTTTCAGGGCGTGCCCGCGCTGCATTGTGGCCGTTTATCCGCCCGTCATCGGCGTGATTTCCGGGTGGCCGTTTAGCCGCCGTCGTTGGCGTGGATTTCCGGGCTTAACCACATCATCTTGTCTCCTCTTACGGGGGCGGTTGCTTGGGTGTTGTTTGTCCACCCTCCCTGGTGTTTGACTTTCACTCTCGGCGCCGCGACCTGTCTCCCTTGGCGGGATGTCGCGCCGCCTTGGCTCTCGGGCATCCCTTAGGATGCTGTAGGTCTCGGTGGTTCTCTTGGATCTACTCAAGTCTGCTCTTTGGGCAGGGCTCCCCTACGGAGCGGCCTAGCTTGGGTGGCTTAACCCCTGGCTGGCATGTCCCCTTGCTTTGTGTGAAAGCCCTCTCAGCCTTGTGTAGTCCCTGGTTTACCGCGTCATCTCTTGACGTTTGCTCTAGGCTCGGCATGCAGGGTCCCCTACGGGGATGCTCCTGCCCTGCCTGTGGTGGGGCTAGCCCGCCTCGGCCTGGGCATGGGGCGCATCCTGCCGAGGGGGGGGGGGGGGGGGGGGGGGGGGGGGGGGTGGGGGGGGGTAAAAAAATTAAGGGGGGGGGGGGGGGGTTTTTCTTTTTTTTTAGGATTTTTTTTTTTTGTTTTCTTCTTTTTGGTGTTTGTGTGGCCCCTCCTCTCTTGCATTTCTTCTTCTCCGTCCTTCGGCCTTTTATGCACTCGGCTCCCATGGGTTTTCAGCTCTGGGTCGCCGGAGCTTCCGTCGCTGCCTTCGCTGGCTGCTGACTGTTGCTGCCCGGTAGCCTAGCTTCCTTCGTGGTGCTAGTCCGGGTCCTTGTGCACCATCGGGGACTTGAGGCCTCTGTTCTCTGACAGTTAGGCGCTGGGCCATCTAGGCCTTGGCTGCCTGGCTCTAGGCCTCTGGCGTTAGGCTTACGGCTACCTAGCCCTGTTCCGCTGTCTCCCCTCGGGGAGCTTGGACTCTGGCTATGGTGCAGCTTCGCCGCTCCCCTCCTGGGGATCAGCGGGGCCCTAGCGCCGCTTCCGAGACGGGCCTAGTGACAGTTCGCCGTCGGGCGTTATTCTCTGTTCCCCCTTGGGGTCTAGACCGTGTTTCTAACCTTGGCTTGATGCTGGTCTTTGGGTCTTTAGCCCCTACTTCCTTTGGGAGGTCGTGCCTATAGCCTTGGCTGTCTTTGACTTCGCCTTGGCCGAGTCCTTGGGGCTTTCATCGTCTAGCTTTGCTTCTCGACTTAGCACCCTTCATCTCCATTCGGGGTATCTTGCCCTGGTTTCTTCCCCACGCGTCTTGGCTGGGTCCTTGTCGGGCTGACCTAAGGGCTGATGCCTGCTGCTTGGTGTATTGCCTTGGCCCCCTTCGGTGTTTATGAGGCCTATGCCTATGCTGGTCTAGCGTGTCCCCTCCAGGGGCTTCACTGGGCAGGCTCAGGCCTGGGGTGGGGCTCTTTCCTTCTCCCTGGCCCTTACACCCCGTATGGGGGAACCTGATCATTGCGCCTTGGCTGTGCTTCCTTGCCCTCTGTCCTCACTTTTGTGCGTGCGCGAGACCTCGGCCTACCATGCCGGCTGGTGCCCTCGGGGCCTATCCTGCTCTTGCCGGTCCGGGCTTGGTTATTCAGTCTTGACTCGATGCTCTGGTTCCCTCATTGGGGCTTGGCTCCCACCCGGTGGATGCCCTCGCCCCCTTCTGGGCTCTGTTCGTCCTGTGCGCTGGTGGTTTGGCTCTGTTGCCTAACCTTACCCGTGCCCCCCGGCCTAGCTCCCTAAGCCATTGAGGTCTTTCGACTTCGCCTGAACTCCGCCTACTGTTGGGTTGGTGTCTTGACCGTGGATCCTTCTCCCGGTTTGTTCGTGAGTTAGGGGCTGGCTTTGCATGTTCTCGCACATTCCTTTGCTCCCAGCTGACTATACCGCCTGGTTCCTCTTTCATCCCTCGGGGGGACCTGGACACGGTTTTTGGTCGCGCGACGATTCCCCTCTTTGGGCTCGTCGGTACGTGCTTAGCGCCGGGGCCCTTGTTCGGCCTAGCGTTGGGCCTGGTCCGGGGCCTACCGTTGGGGCTGGTCCGGGCCTAACGCAGGATGTGCTCCCGATTCGGGGTCTGTCTTAGGTGGTTCCCCCCTCCCCTCCACAGCGGTTTCAGGCTCCCGTTGGTCGAAATCTCTTCACTTGCGGGTTTCTTGCCACTCCTTCTGTTCTCAAACTTTTTGGCTAGTGGGAATCCCGCTACGGGGGTATTCCCTAGTTTGGGCGGGTTCTCAAACTCGCCTTCACAGTGGCTTTCTCAGTTGTTCTTGGCAGTTGACTTGTCCTGTCTTCGCGCCGTGCCTTGCGACTGAATCTTGTGGCTTTTTCCGTGCTTTTCCCCTTAGTACCCGCGGGGTCCTGGGGGCACGTTTCGGTTTGTGCTCTGGCTCCTGTCTTTTACGACTGGGAGCCCTTGACATGGTGGTCTGCCCCTTCCGACTGGGGATTTGTATCCCCGTCTTCCTATCGGTCAAAGTATCTGACTTTAAAAGTCGGTTGGATCTTCCGCTCCCGGGTGGGAATGTCTCTAGGGCGTAAAAACCCCGGCGCCTGTGGTCATTCTTCCATGTCTGACGTCTCGAGTTTTGGTGACGAGTTGGTTACTTCCTTTTCTCTATGCTTTGGTGATCCTTAAATCGGTATCTCGCCCGTCGGTTATCACTTCCTCCCGTGGCTCTCTTCACTTGCTTCTCCTCGGGAGATATGTGTCGAAGCCACTATGCTGCCCGCGGACCGCTTCTCGTTGTCATCCTTATGCCCGTACCCTGAGTGTTCGGCTACTTCAGTCTACTTTGGTTGCCTCCTCGCTACCGATTCGTCGTTCGGCGGACCAAATGAATTTTCCCTCATGTTTGGATCATTCTGTTCTTCTACGACTTGTGTCACCTGCTCTCTGCTTGCGTCGCCACTGGTTCAATTCTGCTTCCGGGCTTTCTCGAGCAGTAGTGTGAGCACTCGGCTCGGGTCGCCTCCTAGGCTTGACTCGTGTTCCTGCGGAGCTACCTTGTCCCCCCCCCCCCTGGGTCCTCCCCTCAGTAGAACCTTCTCGGGGTTTAACACCACTTGGTCTACCTTTAGGGCCAGGTTTTACTCGGCCTGATCTGGGGAGGCTATTTAATCATTAATCTAGCCTTTGACTGCTTTTCGGTATGCCCGTTCTGGTGCCGGCGGCCTCCCGGTATTGCCTGAGGTTCTGCCTCGTTCTTTCCGTCGGTGGTTCTGTCTACCTCCGAGTCGAGGCCTGTCGTCCCTCCACCTCCCTGACTGGTTACAGTCGGAGTGTGAGGAAGTTTGTCGCTTATTTTGAGCTTTTGTTGGCTGTTGTCCGATCATCCGCTGTCCTGGATTTTTCGGTCAACTAGCTCAGCCTACCACATCTTAGGTTGTTTGGTTCGCCCTTCGTTGACGTTGATTCTTTCTCATTGACTCCTGCAGGCGTCCGTTTCTGACCCTAAAGCGCGAGTTCTATCGCGATCCTCTTTGCGCAGCCCCCTAATTCGTCCTGGGTGCGCGTCGCCTGCCCTCGCCTTGATTACTCTTTCGGGTCCCTTCCCGGCTGGATTAGCTCGGAGATTTCCGTCTCCTTGTAGCTTCTTCCTCGGGTCCGGGTCGACTTTTCCTCTCAGCCCTCCCGGGGCTGGGGCCTTTAGCGCCTTCAGTCGTCCTCTCAACCTTTATCTCCCCCCGGGCCTCTCTCTGCGGGGTTCGTCTGTTGTGCTCTGATCGGACCCCCGCTCTAGGGGGCCCGCATCCTCCGTGTTTTGGGTTGGGCCTCTTTGCCCCGCGTCTTTACGCGGGCCGCCTTGCGCTTCTCTGGCTCCTTCCCGGCTCCTCAGTTGTTCGCGAGGCTGCGAGGCCTTCCTCCCCCTTTGCGCGGGGTGCTTGCGGGCCCCGTGTTTCCAGGGCCTACTCGCACTCCAGTCTCTGTCTGAGCTCTACTCTTAGCTTGGGGGTTCTCTCGGCGGGATTCGCGGCTCTGGCTATCCTCCAATTAAACTTTGGCCAGGTCTTTGCACATTATAATCTATGGGAAGGGGAGGGAAAAAGGGAATAGATTGAGCACAGAGGAATTTGAGGAAAAGAGTAGAGGAAAGGCTGGGGGTGAGAAAAAAGAACTAGGCGGGATGGGAACATTAAGAAAGAGAAGGACGGGGAAAAGCTGATCGGAGTCCTCTTACTCACCCCTAGTTTTACTCCACTATCTATGTGAGTTATTGGCTTCCTTACTTTTAGGAATCTAGTTTCCATGTGTTTTTGGGCTCTAGCGTTTTTGGTCTACCTTTGACTGCATCTCCCCCCTATGGCTGCTCTGAAATATCATGCTCCCCTCCGACTGATTGTGCTAGTCCGGGGTTTATGAAATTATTCATTCAACGGGGGTTAATGTCTATATTTCAGTCAACATTGGTGTAAAGGAAATCAGTTAGGTGTAATGATTTTAAAACACATGTTTTATAAATCATTTAACTGAAGCCTGATTCCTTCAATGTTGACTTCCCGCTTCAGGGCCCGCCCACACATATAGTTCACGCGGTCCGGTGGGTTTGAGCCCAAACTGAATTAGGATAGCTCAGGTCGGACCGGGGTGGACCTGGTCAACTGGTCGGACCATCTCTTTTTTTAGGGGTGGTATAATGGTAATTTGGGGCATTCCACTTCTCATATATTTCAGTCAACATTGGAAGGGAAATCATGCTTAGGTTAAAATTATTTATTAAACATAATGTTTTTTGAAGAATATCTTTAATATTTTTGCTCCCATTTACCAAAGATATAAACGAATGGACAGATGGTTCTGCTACTTTTCATGCGAATGCAGACTGTACCAACAATGATGGATCTTACGACTGTACTTGCCAATCTGGATACACCGGCGATGGTATGACCACTTGCGATAGTACGTGATTTGAAATTATAATATATCAGAAAATTATCACCTTCTTTCTATTGGAAAAGATGCAAGGCTGACCTAAACGGATATACTGCTTGTCAATTTTTTTGCACATGTATCTTAATATTGCACAGATTACACCAATGAAACTGTGGTCATTTTACAAGTGTTATCATGAACACTAGACCGGCATTCATGTAATCCACTTATAAATTTAAGAGTAGCTTTCTATTTTCAGCTTCATATGAGAGTAAAGTAAAATGCCAAATCAATTTCAAATTCTTCGCGTCCGAAGCCTTGTTGTTATGTAAAGAAAAAATATCGAAATTGTGACCAGGAAAAATAACAAATATGTACTCCTTCATGTCGTCGGGGTGCTGCAATATGTCGATCACATATATGCTAGGTTTCCTGAGAAACGGCGTTTGAAAGTTTGAGTTACTTATGATGCGTGGTATTAATAAATAAAATGAATGGTTTATTTTAAGTGGTATGTTTTTATAGACCTGAAGGTGGTTACTCTGACGACAGTATTAAAATACTAAGAACAACTGTTTTCTTTTCCAAAATGCCACTGAATGTGATTGGACAGTTTGTCAACCAAATCTTTGATTGGCTGTTGTTTTAAGGAGTCGAATACGTCTTCGACTGCATGAACCCGTTGATTCTAATGTTGGTATGGCGAGATTACTATAGCTACGGGTTTTACTATTTTAAATGATGATTCCGATGATGCCACATGATAAGAATAACGATGGCGGTGATGATGGTGGCAATAACGATTAAATAAGGAACATCGAGCTTGACGACGATAATAATGCTACTGATCGACGATGATTATGATGATGATGATGATGATGATGATGATGATGATGACGAAGATGACGACGATGACGACGACGACGATGACGATGATGATGATGATGATGATAATGATGATTTTAAAGGGGGGGACGGGTACAAAAGACGGAACCTGCAATCAAATGTTAGGGGTTCGCTTGAGGTGTTTTCACACCTAGTGGGTATAAAACCTATTTCTAGGTTCATCCTTTATTTATTTGCATACCTTAGAAATGCGAATCCAGATGTGAATGAACAATGATGTAATTCACCTCTTGTATGAATCTAAAAAGTAAGATTTCTTAATATAAACAGGCGAAATTTTTTTCGTGTTTGACTGGTAAACAAGTGTTTCAACGAAAATTTCGCTCCTTGTCACTTTTCACACCAGAAGTTTTGGTGGCTCTGAAAAGGTCCGTTCAGAAATTTTGTCCCAAGATTTGGAGTTTTGGTGGCTCTGAAAAGGTCCGTTCATGAAATTTGCCAAAGTTGGAGTTGTTAGGTGGCTCTGAAAAGGGCCGTTCTGGACGTGTGAATTTCTCCAAGTCCGTGTTTAACTTATTAACTAAATTGTTAGAGACATAAGTGTGAACAAACTACCGTACGGTTTGTGAATTTCTTCGTGTCCGTATGACTAACCCGTTCTATGGATGGGGTAGAGTGGTAGAAAATAATCGTAACCAAATAATACCATTTCTGGTGGGAGAAATTGTTTTACTAAGTATTTTGTGTGTTGAACTGGCAAAAAGAGTTGCCGTTGGTTGACCGATTGAATTTCTTCGTGATCATGTTGGCGTATACTATTAGTTCGTGAGCGCATTTTATTCCGTTCGTTGATGTTAAATGACTCTCTTTAATATAAAGCCAGGAGAAAACCTTTTCGGTAACTCGATGTAGGATAGTTCCAACTCTTTCACAAAGACCTAATACCGTGTATTGAAAAAATTGAGAGAAGTGAGCGGACGGTGATCCTATTTTTATTACAAGGTCGGTTAAAATATGTTACGTGATTTGCTTCATGAGCAAATTCAGATAGGAATATGAAACCCTTATGTTGCTAGACATGGAATATTAGATAGAAAGTTACTAACCGATAGAGAACGAGTTTGAGTAATTTCCCCATATAGTGCAAACTTGGCATTGGGGGATCACAGGAGTGCGGATCTATTTCGCCAATGTTTCCATTGCGATTTCGAACGCTCTTCCTGCGGTACTGAAGTGGAACATACTGACAATATCTATGCTTGCCAAAATGGATATCGTCAGGGAGGGTTAAATCCTCAATTTTTTCGGATTGTGTCTGCCGTGTCTTTTAGGTATGCTGGTGATTTTGAACTTCCGGTAAGAGGTAATGGTCTAGAAATTCTGAAATTCTATTTAACGGGCACCGCATGATGAGACTACTGGCCGGCCTATAAACTTGGACCCGTTTGGTGGTTTCTTGTGCACCTTGGGTAGCATGAAAAAAACCGGTGTGTTTTTCTCCAGACTTTCGTATGGATCAAGGTAGCCTACTAGTGCTCTGTCTATTTCTTTTGCGTATGTAACATTTCATTAACTAATTCACTAACCATTTCGGTTGTGTCTTTAGTCATCCTCGTAGTCCAATTTCAGATACGATTGTCGATTGTGTAGTTGCCTTAAGCCCTTCGCTAATTTAGTTTTTAAAGACATTATACAAATTTCCCCTCTGCCTTTATCGTACTTTTTCAAGACATATTGGGTTATTTCTGAGTGACTTGATGGCTTGCGTTTCCGCTAGATTCATATTCTGTTCCCTACTTATAATCGGAATTTTGCTTAACTCCGATCTCACGCTTTCTAAGTAATCTGCGAGAGTGTTACTGAAAGTGGGACCCGGGTTCCACGTGGAAGGGTTCCTAAATTTATGTCTAGAACCCCAGCCTTTAATAGCTGCGTGATATCTTATCCTCATACTCCTAGTTAACATATCTGCACTTTTCATGAGAACTCGTTTATTAGGCGTGTCAGGAGTGGGGATGAAATTAAGACCTTTACCGAGCGCAATGACTTCTGTGTCCGTGAGATTGTAGTCGGACAGATTCATTATGAACTGTTTAGCTTTATCTACTAATTTCCTCCTTTCGAGGTCCTAGTATTTGGTTTTCTTTGTCCTAGACTTCCTAAGCCATCGTTTGGAATGTTTATCATTCGAACGGTGGTTTTTGTTAAACCTACGTGCCATAGTTTCTATGGACTACTTTCCTTACAATTTCTGGATGAAGAAAACGAATTTAATAAAATCTAAGAATTAGTAATATACCAACGTAGTGACTCTTCTACAATTTATTGTGAGAGCAATATTAGTAATACCAGTAAAACCACAAAAGCGGCAAAGTGACCAAATCTTTCCCTCTCTCTTTGGAATAATTGGTGGCTCTGAAAAGAGCCGTTTGATTTTTAGCACCGCTACCGCTTACGGCTGTGGGCCGTTGTTTCTACGGCCTCCCTGCTGCTGCTGTCTCCACCTTTCCTTGGTGGGGCCCCACCCCAGCTGCCTCACGTAAAGGGGGGACGGGTACAAAGACGGAACCTGCATCAAATGTTAGGGTTCGCTTGAGGTGTTTTCACACCCAAATATTATTTCTACAATTTCTGGATTTATCTTTTATATATTTCTTTCACACCCCAGTTTCCATTTCTGGTACTTGGTTGTCCAGAATAGAAAAATATGGCCATTGTTTCTATGGTCCCATTTCTGGCAAGTCGTAAGTGTGTAGGCCTATAATTAGTCATGCGTTTTTGTGAACAGTATACGAAAACTGCATTTATACCTAACACACCTTTAAAAAACATTCTTTCGACTGGATATTATCTTGAACGGCGTACTGGTTCTCATTGTTGCAGTTTTGAGAAATTGCATTCTGATTAATTTCAAATAACATAACACCCAAGTCATTCTTCGAATAGACTAAAATATGAGCTAATAGTCCGACTATTTTGTAATTAGAACGACCCCTTTTCCAGGGATTATTGCTTTTAAACAGCCCTCCTATATATTCGACAGGTTGACCGAACTTCCTGCTAGAGACTGCAAGGAAAGTATCTGTCAGTGACAGTGAGAAGAAACTATTGCATGTTTAGGGACATTTCTGTGCGACAATAGCAATACAATTCTTTTAATCATGCACGTTTGCATTTTAAGTGAAGTGCCGTGTGGATATATGAAGACTGTTCTTGTCATATTTCCTACAAAAGACTAAATCACTCCATAAAGAACGTTCACTCAGAAAAAAATATGCACATAATGAGGCCAATTTATTGGTTTCATTTGTGCGTGTTGTTCAACATCGTATATAACCTGCGTAGTGAACTTTAAAGGGGGGACGGGTACAAAGACGGAACCTGCATCAAATGTTAGGGTTCGCTTGAGGTGTTTTTCCACCTAGATGGATACAACCTATTTCTAGGTCATCCTTTATTTATTTGCATACCTGAGAAATGCGAAAATTGATGTGAATGACAATTATGGAATTAACCTCTTGGTATAATCTAAAAATTAAGATTTCTTATATAAACAGGCGAAATGTTTTCGTGTTTGACGGGTACCATTTTTTCAACGAACATTTCGCTCCTTGTCATTTTCACACAGAAGTTTTGGTGCTCTGAAAAGTCCTTCAAAATTTTGTCCAGTTTTTGGAGTTTTGGTGGCTCTGAAAAGTTCGCGTTCATGAAAATTGCCAGGAGTTTGGAGTTTTGGTGGCTCTGATGAAAAGGTCCGTTTATGGAAATTTGCCAAATGTTTGGGAGTCTGTTAGGGGATCTGAAAAGGGCCGCGTTTGGGGAGCGTGTGAATTTCTCCAAGTACGTGTTTAACTTATTAATAAATTGTTAGAGACATAGAGTGTGAACAAACTATAACGACGGGTTTGTGATTTCTTCGTGTCCGAGGAACCACCCAGTTTATGGATGGGTTATGAGTGGTAGAAATAATCGTAACCAAATATTACATTTTAAAAAAACAATTTTGGGGGGGGGAGGGATTCTCAACACAAATCACATTCCTTATTTTATCGATTTTTTGCTTTGTTTCTTTAAATTAATATTATTTCTACAAATTTCTGGGATTTATCTTTTATATATTTTCTTCACACCCCTTTTTTCCATTTCTGGTACTTGTTGTAAGAATAAGAAAATATATATAGTCAGCAGAAATGGTGAAAGTATTGTGCCTTTTGGGGTGAAAAGTACCAAATTTGGCCCCGAGTAGCTAGTGATATGCTAAACAATGTGGTCTAGGCGCAAATTCATTTCCTTCCAATAGGCCGCCATTTTCAAAATGGCCGCCACCCTATAAACGTGCATTAATTATGCAAATATGTGTTGCAAACTTTATTATATAGGTCATATCACGACTTGGTTTAACTTTTTAACTCAATATTTTTTTTGTTATTTCACCAAAATCGTAGTTTTAATTCAAATGGCGGTCACACATTGGGCCTAAGTCAATATGGCTGCCGCTCACATGAAAAAGTTGCTTATTTTGTAGTTACAGTGCAACCATGGGTTTCGTTGATTTTCTAAGACTTTGGGCCCTCAACAGATCCAAACCTACATTTTAATGTTGTAAATGCCCAATGGACATGATATCAAAATGGCTGCCATTTCAAAATGGATGCAAAATTTTCAAAAATGGCAGCTACTGTAACCCTGATATGTTAAAGGTTCGTATTGATTTTATGTGTAATGGTAATGATAAGGATTTAATCAACAATCTAAAACATAATTGGTAGTGTGTTTCAACATTTTACTATTGTGTTTTGTCTGTTGGGTATCACAATAAACAATCTGGCTGCCATGTTCAAAATGCGCCACTATAAATTAATAACATGCCTTAAATGTTTTTTTTTTTTACAATGCTGATTTTTCGTTGTCAAGTTGACCTCACAGGTAATTTGTCATTCTACCAGGTAATCTTTTATGTGTTGCCTGGTGCTGTCAATGGTAATTTCTAAGACTGTTATCATACTTCTTAAATAGATGCCTAATGTCACTTTGTTAGTATTTAATACGGAGTTATTCATCATGTTTACATGACCAATACCAGAAATGGATGTGGTAATGTGAGGCATTACTGTAACAAATTACCCCAAAGCTATTTTTGAATTGTTTACGTCATTCATTTACTAATTAATTCTTCATTATTTTATTCTGATAACTTGTAGAACCCCCATTCTATATGGTGTGCATGCATCCCTTCATAGTTTAAGTCTCTAGCTAGCGGTAGTTGTACTGTCAGTGGATGATGGTGAAAACCAGATAAAAAATCTAACTTAATTCCATGCACACATGAAGAAGCAGCTTCTACTTTCATGCAGCCATGTGCTGCTCAAGGACACCAAAGGGTCATGCTGCATACTGTGGACACAGAAGTGATTTTTCTGTAGTCTTGTCAGCCAGTCAACCTCATGAACTCTTGGGTTCTTCTTTGGGGGGGGGGAGGGTTTTTTTTTTTCTTTTTTTTTTTTTTTTTTTTGGGGGGGGATGTGATTGGGACGTAAGGAATCGCAGATTCACACCAGCACATACTTTTGCCCAGACCCCCCCACCCCTCACCAACCCCCCCCCCCACCCCCCCCCCCAAGGACCAGAGAACCTTTTGTCTTGGATGTTTCACACCTCACCTTACACAAAAGGAAGAACACCGCATGGAAGCAATGCACAAATCTTCCCTGATGTGGTAAAAACTTTTGCAAACCTTGGAAGAAACTCCTCCTTAAGAGATACCTTGAAGAACCAATGCAACAAATTGAAAGATGTGACTCATGTACAAGACCCAAGTCCATGGTTCATTCCACTTACCTCAGATGCACTGTATCAACACTCAAACAGAGCAGCACAGAGCTCCAGCGCTACCAGATCCAGCTGACTATGGGGTCGGAAATTGCCGCTTCACAGTACTGTATGGACAACCTTTTGCCAGCGGCATCAAAAGCATCATAGCCAGGTCAAAAATGATGAAGTGGGGACGTAATGTAAAAATAGAAGATGTTTGTGATACAATGTATGGGCTGCATACTGAATTCTCAAGGTCTTTGCTGGCATTGTTGCTCCAACATTGGGAGACACTGAATTTTGCAAGGTCCTTGTAGGTGCATGTCGCCAACATTGGGCAGACCAACAGAGAGTTCCATTGTCTGTTGTGCTGTTCTACAATTACAGGTAGTTACTGACTCTGCTCCAGGTAGCCCACTTCTGCAAGCAACCCTTGGAATATACGATTTGGGTATGAATATGTTGAGACATCGCATTCAGCCCAGAGGAATCAGCTCAAGGTGGGTGATGCTCATAGGAGCAATAGCCACATAGATGTTTATGTCTTTCCACAAAGGCGACTTTTAAACTCCTGTATGGAATGTTTCAAGGGTTGGACTTTAGTAGTACAGGACAATGCCGTTGATTAGGGAATTTGGGCGAGCACCCCATTTGTGCCATACTTTATTCTTCTTCATGATGTGGGTCTTAAAAGAAAGAGAGTGCGGTCCAAAGTAACTCCTTGGTAGACCGAATTATCACAGTGCGTCTAGGGGTCTTCCAGACAAGGTTAAGCGGACGTTTGGCTTTACGGTGCGTCGTGAAAAGCACAATTTCTGTGTCTTGAAAGGATTTTGCTCCACGGCGCTATAACCAACTGAGCTATAAGACTGGGTTGGTGGTAGAGGAGCGATAGATATCAATCTATTGGTGTTCGAAGGTGTCAATGACTTTCCTAGATGGGCTATTAATAGGAGCGCGGTTGAATCCCGCCAGCGCACATGTTTTTCACCTTGTGTGCGCTGGCTATCTAAAGAAAGATTATTAAATAATCCATCCCTGTCACCTGGAGAACTAAGTAGTTAAAATTTCACTTGGTTGGGTGTAACATTTTGGATGCTGTGGAGGTTTTGTTGGACCTTCGACTCGAAGCTTTCGGATGGCTAGACCATTCTTTCTTGATGTTATGCGGTCATTATCAGGTGGATTCATTAAGGTGTGCCTGTTTTGATCCTTTCCTCGGACACTTCCTCACATTTAGCATTGCTTTAAAGAGAAGGATCGGCTTCAAACATGGGGAATACCCTTGTTTCTTTGTGCACATTCCTTGGAAAGGCCTGGTAGGTATTCCGTCCTACAGCCTAATGGTATGAATCTCCGGGCAGTTTTATTCACTAGTTGGGCAAATTTGTCATAGTTATGGAGTTTTGGAGCAACCTTCTTCACGTTCTGTAGTTAAAGTGCCGCTTAAAAAGCACTTTGTTTGGTCTTACTGACTGCAGCATTGACTTAGAGTTAGTGGAACAGGATTCAGAACAATCTTGCTACAAAGGTTAGGGATGTTTTGCCAAAAATAGCTGTATAGATCAGGATTGTAACCTCTCTTCGAATGGGCACTATAAAATGATGGCGGCAGTTTAGGGTCGTGAAAGTGATGTAGATGTTGACTGTCTAACCATTCTTCCACAGCTTGTCCGTCTTTATTGGCTTCATTGTAGCCCCATTGGGTACTATGGCTGTTGAAATCGCCAATTAAGAAATGAGGTTTAGTGGAATTCCCGAAATTGAATTGAGGGTGCTTGAAATCTACTGATGGAGGTTTGTAGACTGATATAACTATGACAGAGCCGAGCTCAATGGTGAAGACTTTGATGTTGTCAGCAGATATTAAGGTTGCTTCTACAACGGGGTCTGTTTTCACACATAGAGCACTTCCAAACTGTCGATGTGGTATCCCGATGGCAAGGAATTTCATGGAAAGTATTTAGTAGGCCTTTGCTACACATTAAGGATACCAAAGTACTTCTGCAGAGTCAACTCATCTTTTGGGTGGTGGCAATTTGGCCATCATTTTGAATTTGCCGTAGAAGTGCCACGTAATAGGATCCGTTGCCCCTGAAATCAGTTTCAATAAATCACTAGGCTTACAGCACGGGGAAATCAAGCTTTTCATTGTGTAACATGTGTCCTGTGCCCTGTGATTTTTTTGACCGATTGTTGGGGCAATGAATTAAATTCTCCCACCGCTGGATGTACATTATACAGGCTGTGTCTAACCACAGAGCCAACAATACCAAATCAAATAGGGTATGTTATTTTAATGAAAAAAAAAACACATTCAAGTAGCACGGAAGAATCATACAGGCACGTAAGTGATACTTCTAAAAGTAGTGGCCATTCGAGGTTTGGCAGCCATCTTGGCCAAATTATAATGGAAAGAAGCAATTTAACAAGAGACCTAAATTGGTTTCCTCTTAAGTTGATGTGAATTCCTTCCTTGAGGGAGTTATATCAAGATTAAAAAAACATTCATTTCTTGATAATCAAAGTATAAGCTTAAGTGACAAATTAGCCGCCATTTTGGATTTTCGCCTCCATTTTGGATTCAAGTCTTATTTCGTTGTATTCTTAAGGTGATGCACATTGTTCAATAACAACCTTAGGGAATCATAACAAGATCAAGAAAAACATTCATTTGTTGATAATCAAATGATATGCTTCAAATTGGCCGCCATTTTGGATTTTCTGCCATTTTGGATCAATTTTGCTAATGTAAACAATGGAATTACCAGGGGAGTGTCAATCAGGGTATTTCTGTTCTAAAATGGCACGAAACACAATCAAATTGAGTAATTGGATCATATAATAAACATATAAAGCACGTAAAAACATGACATTTTAACAGTGGCGGCCATTTTGAATTTGGCGGCCATCTTGGAAGGAAAAGCACATATCTGTGATCTTGGAATTTTGACCTGGGGGCGCTCTAACCAACTGAGCTATCAAGAACTGTGTGTTGGTAGAGGAGCGATAGATATCATCTATATGTGTTCGGAAGTGTCCTTGCTTTCCTAGTGTGCTATTAATACGGAGGTCCGCCGTTTGAAATCCCGCGCCAGCGCAACATGTGGTTTTTTTCAACACTTGTGTGCGCTGGCATCTCCAGGAAAATATTAAAAATATCCATCCCTGTCTACCTGGAGCACTAATCGTTAAAATTCAACTTGGTTGGGTGTAACTTTTGGCTGCTGTAGAGGTTTTCGACTCGAAGCTTTCGGATTGTAGACCCATTCTTTTCTTGCTGTAGGGTCATCTCGTTGGTGGATTCAATTAAGTGTGCCTGGTTGATCCTTTCCTCTGACACATCCTCACCTTTAGCAGTTGCTTAACTGAGAAAGGCTCGGCTTCAACATGGTGGAATACCCTTGATATCCTTTTAGCACATTCCTTGAAAAAAAGGGCCTGGTATGTAGTTTCCGTCCTACAGCCTCTTGGTAGGAATCTCCTCCGGGCAGTTTTATCACTATTGGGCAAATTTGTCATAGTTATGGAGTTGTTTGGAGCACCCTTCTCACGTTCTTTATTAAATTGCCTGCTTAACAAGCATTTGTTTGGTCTTACTGACTGCAGCATTGACTTAGAGTTATGGAACCAGGATTCAGAACAAGCTTGCTACAAGGTTAGGGATGTTTTGCCAAAATAGCTGTATAATCAGGATTTTAACCTCTCTTTCGACGGCACTATTAAAAATGATGGCGGCAGTTTAGGGTCGTGAAAGTGATGTAGATGTGACTGTCTAACCTTTCTTCCACGCCTTGTTCCGTCTTATTGGCTTCATGTAGCCCATTGTGTACTATTCTTTGTGGAAATCCCAATTCAGAATGGGTTTAGTGAATTCCCGAAATTGAATGAGGGTCTTTTGAAATCTGACGATGGAGTTTGTAACTGATTAACTATGACAGATCCGCGCTCATGGTGAGACTTTGATGTTGTCGCAGGATATTAAGGTTGCTCTATCAACGGGGGGGTCTGTTTTCACACTAAGCACTTCCAACTGTCCGATGTGGTATCGGCGATGGCAGGAATTTTCATGGAAAGTATTTAGTAGGCCTGTGCTACACAAGGATAAACAAAGTACTCTGCAGAGTCAACTCATCGTTTTGGGTGGTGGCAATTTGCCCATCATTTTGAATTTGCCGTAGAAGTGCCACGTACTAGGATCCGTTTTGCCCTGAAATCAGTTTCAATAAATCACTAGGCTTAGAGCACCGGGAAATCAAGCTTTTCATGTGTAACATGTGTCCTGGTGCCCTGTGGGAATTTTTTGGTTTTGGACCGATGTTGGGCAATGAATACATTCTCCCACCGCTGGATTTGTACATTATACAGGCTGTTCTAAACCACAGAGCCACCAATACCAATCAAATAGGGGTTATTATTTTAAATGCAAAAAAAAACCCATTCAAGTAGCACGGCAGAATCAAAAATACAGTCACGTAAGTGATCTCTAAAAGATAGTGGTCATTTGAGGTTTGGCAGCCATCTGGGCCCAAATTATAAAATGGAAGAAGCAATTTAACAAGAGACCTTCATTGGTTTCCTCTAAGTTGAAGGTGAATTCCTTCCTTGAGGGAGTTTCATCAAGATTAGAAAAAAACTTCATTTCTTGATAATCAAGATAAGCTTTAAGTTACAAATTAGCCGCCAATTTTGGATTTTCTCCTCCATTTTGGATTCAAGTCTTATTTCGTTGTATTCTTTCTTAAGGTGATGCACATTGTTCATCACAACCTTAGGAATCCTAAATAACAGATCAAGAAAAACATTCATTTGTGATAATCCAATTATATGCTCCAAATTATTGCCGCCATTTTGGATTTTCCGTTCTGCCCATTTTGATCAATTTTTGCTATGATTACAAATGTGATTAATTACCCAGGGGGTGTCAATCAGGGTAGTTCTGTTCTAAAATGGCACGAAACACATCACATTGAGTAATTGGATCATATACTAAACATAAGAAAGCACGTAAAAACATGACATTTGTAAACAGTGGCGGCCATTTTGAATTTGGCGGCCATCTTTGGAAGGAATTAATTTGGCCCCTAGACCAGAATTTATTCACATATCAAGAGCTACATCTGTGCCAAATTTGGTACTTTTCCCCCAACATGCACAATGGTTTTGATATCTTGCACCATTCTGCCTGACTATTACTGTAACCCCTTGGGCCAGGGCATATTTTCATGCTGAACTGATAGGCCAGTCCGAAAAAATAAAGAAACAAGGCGGTGAAATTACGGGGACGGCAATTTAACGAAAACGTCAGTCTTGTATATAGTTTTACAAGTGTACAGTGGCCTGTGTGTTCAATTAAAACATCTTGTTCGCCCGTGTTCGCTTCAATTTGTAAATGATTTTGTCAGGACTCTTTTATTTACACCATGGAGACTTTGCGATGGTTAAGTTTCCATGAAAGATTCAAAAGTCCCACCTGTATACCGCCCCCAGCATGGGGCACCAGACCTCTCTTACAGGGGTGGGGGGGGCAAAAGTGGAATTCTGGGGGGGGGGGGAAATATGAACAATGTTGAAAATTTTCACCATTTTGTCCCAAATTCGCTGATTTTTGGCCCAAATCACCGAATTTTGCCCCAAATCCTGCATTTTCTTTCTTTCGAAAAAAATTTCGATTCGAAGCGGACCGGGGGCGGGGGGGAAACTGGGGGCAAGAAAAAATGGGGGGGGGCAAATGCCCCCCCAGGCCCCCCCCCCCCCCCCCTGGCGCCGCACTGGCACCCCCCCAAGCGATGGATCCGGTCATGGAGACTTTGCGGTTTTTGAAAGTGTTCCAGGGAATCTTTTTATTCCATCCATGGAGAACTTGGCGTTTTTTCCGAAAAGTTTCCATGGGAATCTTATTATTTATCCATCCACCATGGCGACTTTGCCATTTTGATTTTCTTCCATGGAAGCTTTCATGGAGACTATGCAAGAATGGTACGGATTGCTAACGGAGCCTACCTGCTGTTAGAACAACATTAATCGAGTTGTTTAAAATAACGGCTGATTACCTAGTTCCATGGCGTAAATTCGATTCAATTGTTTTTTTTTTGAGAAATTTCCAAGAGATGTCTTAAAATACGAAAAAAACAGGGGGAGGCAGACGAGACTAACGTACAATACAAACTTGAACAAACCCACTGTAAATTTTTTGAGTGAATTCTGAAGGTTGAACACTTCAGACGCCTAAAGAACGCAATGTTCTAAGGTGTCCGACGTGTTTCCAGCGACTCCGACAAAATCTAAACTTGTTTATGTTGACTCCTGCGAGGCAGCAAAACTGGAATTATATTCGATTGTCATCTTTCATTAGTTTTCTAAATGTTTTCACAGATCCTTGAGGAACTGAAGTATTTTATCACAGAAAACGTCATATGAACACGTGTAGGGTGTTCAAAGACAAACACACGTCAATATGACCCCCCCCGAATGACCCCCACCCCCCCCCTCCCAATGTTTGATGCCCGGATCACGTGTTTTGGGACCATAACCTCACTGATTTTTAAACCATAGTTTGAACATTGTAAATTTCCGCGCTAATCTCGCGCATGTTGTTGCTGAATTTAGCAATTAACATTGTAAGAATGTAACTTTTAATTAGCTAATTTTTAGCGAACGAGTTCGCGCGCAACATTTGCCTAGTAGGATATTTTCAGCAAACCCCGCGGTTTCATTCATAATTTTCCATCACCCCCACCCCCCTAATTTCAAAAGAAATTTACCCGCGCAACGGTAATTCATTCATTTTATTTATTTCATTCAGAATACACAAACATGCATACAAACAACATGATTCAATTATAATTACAAGTACAGCAGTCTTCCGCTGCAGACTTAATTTAGGTCATTTTCTTCTGCAAATTCGTTTGATTATCTTTAGTTAAAAAAAAGTCTTACATGACTAATATGCACATTCGTCCTGCTTTTAAAATAAATATTGAATTCATTTAATATTATTATTCACATTTTTCTTTTCCAACTCCAATGTATTTTTTCATCCCTACCTGTATATATATTTTCCCCGGAATATTATAATTATCATATTGTTTTTGCTTATCTGGCATGAAGAAAAAATACTAGCATGTCCATTAATTTGATTAGTAGAAATGTATAAACTATTTTACAGTGAGGCTTTATTCTCTTCTGCACAGTGTATGACCAACTCCCAATTCCAGATATGCTCCAATCCCGAGTCGAGACCATGTCCTTCTGCTTAAAAATAAATATGATTTAATTTAAGATATTAAGATATGGCACTTTCTTTCAAATCCAATGTATTATTTTCATCCCTACCTTTATATCTTTTTCCCTAATATTTAATCATATTGTTTTTGCTGTATGCTGTCATGAAGAAAAAATATATCTAGTCATTAATTGAATTAGTAGAAAATGTATTTATTTTACATGGAGGCGTTAATGCTCTTCGTGCCAAGTGGTATGACCAAAAACTCGTTCGCAAATTTCCAATATGCGCCCATTCCCGGAGTCGACTCTACCTACCGCATCTCATATTCTTGTACATTTAAAATTACAGTGCAATTTACAGAAAATTGTCAAAAATAACAGTAATTTGGCTGTAATTTGGAAATGCAGGACAGTAGTGGTAAATTTTATGTCCAATATTTCAGGCCGATAATGACGAAATTTTTAAAATGAAGCCTATTCTCGAACTTTAATGAGTAACATTATGTATACAGTGAGGAATCTTCAATCTAATACTATAAAGTACTAAAATTTACAGGAAAAATAACTTTTCTAATCCTTGAAAGAATGATCAACAGGTCATGCTGCCGTGACATTTTCATGACGAAATAGGAATCCGGGCATGACCCCCCAAATATATATAGGCCTACCAGCTGTTAAACCAAAAATCAAGTTGTTTTAACATTTTAAACAACGGCTTATTACCCTTTCATCGCCCACCACCTTGTTTGAAAATTTAAACAACTTGTTTAAAAAATTCAAATAAACTCAATAAACGGATTAGCGGCTCCGATCTATAGCACGACACTTTTTGGTCGATCTTTGTTTAACCAGTCGCTAAAAACGTAATTTTTCTCCGGTGCGCTATATGTCTAAAGCTTTCGGAAATGGGGAATAATTTCTCATCTTGCGGTCATTAGGTAATGCCCGTCAATCATAGGGTATACATGTCGTTGCCACCCAAGGAAAACACGTGATACATTTTTGAAAACATTTTCAACAGATGGTTCTATATATACACCTCCTGAGCTATCGATCATAGGCTGAAACCGGATCCGACCTTTCCTACTTTATTATAGCGCACAAGCTTTTTTCTACCTCCCCCGTAAACTGTATTTGGAAGGCTTGTAAGACCAGGTTTTAATAAAGAATATTTTTTGAGTGAAGTTTTCACAACATGGTATGTTGTCATATTATTTAAAGTTTTTGCTAACATTTTCATTTTATTAATTAGCAAATTTTGGATGAGTAAATAAGAAAAGGGGTCTTTATGTCAACTATACATCTAAATTATGTTCGTTTTTCCTATTATATAGTATTATCCTTCTTTAAAGAAATAGTTAACTAAACAGCACACTGTTCATATTGCTATGACGGAATTGCTTGTTGGGCCTTTATCATGATTTTGTTGTTTGTAAATGTAGGGAATCTAGTTTTATCCCCTGCTTGAAAAGCAATGGGGGATTTTGCGAGAGCGCATGTCCGTATATGTATGTGTGTGTTGTGTTTCAGTTTGGTTAGCTTTTCTTTCTAACCAAGGTAATATTGCCAGGTGATGACGCAAGTTTACTTGGCTGTAATTTTGTAATTTGGTTTATTAAGCATTTTATTCCTCATATCAAATGCACACAATCATTTCTTTCTTTTTGGAACAACGGTTAGTCCGAAAAGACTGGTTTTGGACCGTTTATTCGAAGAACCGTTTGTATGGCATTGTATATTGAATCACATTCGTAGGGTGTGCCGGAGTGCAAAGCCCGTTCATCTCAGCGCGGCCAGTCTAAACCGTGTCCGGTCGTCGAATTCACCATGATGGATGCCATGAGCATACATCTAGAAATGGCATCTTACATCGAGAGTCGAATTTTCTCTCGCTGTAGAGTTTAATTTAGGCTATTTACATTGCATCGTACCTCAAGAGTCGAATTTTTTCCTCGCGCAAGTCGTTAATTTAGTCAATTTTCTGCAAATTTAGTCCAGACAATAATTTTATTATTAACTGTTGTTAAAACAATAGCTAACATGTTTATATGACCAGAGATATGACATCCGTACTCTACTTTTAATCATTATACTTTCTTTTCTTCTTTTCCAATCCAATGTAGTCGTTTCATCCTTGAGCTTAACTGTCATCAATATTTTCCCGCAATATTCTCACAATTTGTATTGTAACTAAAGTTTTATTATCATTTATTTATCATATTGTTGTGCTGGATTTTGTGATGAAAAAATGTATTCATTGATTGAATTAAGTAGATGCTAATGCTCTTCGTACAAGTGTATGAACAAACTCGTAAATTCCAATGTGCGCCCCTCCCGAAGTCGACAAATCCAACGCACGTACTTGTTGTTTCTGGACGCCGTCCAAACCTTTGTAGCTTTTGTGTTACTGCTATTGAACGTGACTCCTCAATACATCCTTCAAGGAAAATGATTGCCATATCGACCATCGCTTTGCGTCACTTTTTTGTCGCTGAAAGATAAGTGATTACACCAAAACACGTGTCCGTTGTAGCAATGTGCAACCTCTCTTTTGTTGTCGAATTGCAAAGACACTCCCTTTGTCGCGATAATTGGTAGACCCCGCCTTGTTGCCGATTGTATAGTCCTCTCGCGTCGGTTTATTGGTCGAACCCATCTTTTGGGCGAATTGCTATAGGCCTAATATTGCTTAATCATTGGTTTTGGTAAATTGCAGATCTCTCCCTTTTGTTAGAGCCGTTATTAACATCACGTTGTGACAAGTGTATCAAGCAACTGTGTGACTTTAGGGAAAATAACCAAATTTGAATATACCTAAAAGATTGACTTACTATAATCCCATGCTAATCTGACATAGTGACGACTTATACCTGAAAATCTGCGTGCATTTCCACATCCATTCGGAAGGGCAACATTCCCGTATATTCGGAGTGCAAATTCCGCGGCATGCGGGAATGCCCGGACATTTGCACTTCCGCATATACGCATATACGCGGAAGTGCAAATATCCGCGTGCACTTCGCCCAGCGGAAATGCAATGTCGCTTGCACTTCCGCATGCACGCGGCATTTGCACTTCCGCATCCACGCGGATATTTGCAGTTCCGCATGCGAATTGCAATTAATCTGCACTGTCCGCATCTTTCGCTGATAATTACAGTTCCGCATGCGGAAGTGCAACGGAAATGTTGCACATCCGCATTCGGAAGTTGTATGTTCCGGTTGCCCTTCCGCATGCTGTAACTTGCCAAAGCGCGGACCTTGCACTTCTGCATTGCGGAAGTGCAAGCTGACATTTGCAGTAAAAACCGCAGATTCAGGAAAAGTGGCAAAACGGTCCAAAAATAGTTCTGCATAGTAAAACAAATTCACTGTGCGAGGGTCACACCCTGCCGAACAATGAAACTGACGCTAAATGAGGTGTTAGCATTGCCGACATATTCCATTATTCGGTCCAAATAGATTTAGAGATTAAAAGATAGTATTTGTTGATATTAGTTAATAATTTTAGGGCCTCTCTACATGTAACGATCGTGAGGGGAGTCACTCGCCCAAAAGAGTCGGAAAAAGAAAAGGAGGGGGGAAAAGAAGAAGGAGGGGGCGGGGGGGGAAAAGGAAAAGAGAAGGGAAAGGGAGGGGGGGGGGGGGGGGGGAGGGTAAAGCGAAAAAGGAGAATACGGGAGGCCCAACCGCTTTCAAACGCAAAAGCGTTAAAACAAGATATTAAACATCCCTCTCCACAAACGGCCACTTTTGAGTGGAGCCTCGTCCCGCACCCCTAAAAAGGGAGAAAAATAGGTATTACCTAAAAAATGTTCTTGTGTATATTTTGTGGTGTGCTCATCTGACCGTTGCCGAAAAAAGCGGGGGATTATTAGTAATCCAATTGTGCCAAATCTTACGTGGCAATTCGGAAATATCTGTAAGCAATTCGCATTTTGTATTTTCTGTCCGTCAACGAACAGAAATTATACGCAGTACCCTAATGGTCTGCGCGGGGGATACGAACATTGCTCATAACACAAACCGCAAGATCCGGGACCAGCTCAGATTGTTGAAATAAGTCTTTTCGAGGGATATCTAGTGCCCAGATGAATAAAACAGAAGGTGCATGCAAATCACGAAATGCCTTTTAACTGTGACAGGAGAATTTTTTTAGGATATGACATTTCTCCATATCTGTTGTAGCCCACCTACCGCGAGACGGTTGAAGGTTTATTGACAACATCGTTTGGCAAAAGAAAACCTCAACCTTGTTATTTTTGTACCCGTTGCCTTCTTCGTAATCTTTCCCCATAGAAAACAATGACTTTTGGCACAACCTTTCTGATCTTGCACGACATCAAACTCACTACATCATCATCGTTTCAGCAGGTTAAGACGACAGCGTATTCGGCTATTCATTTCAGTTGTGATCTAAATCATGTAACATTCCAAATTAAAAACCTCGGTTCGAGAAAAAAATTGTGTCCTCTTCCTGCCATGAACAGGGTCTGATTTTTCATCCAGTTGAAGAAGCTGGTCTGAAATGGAGATCCAACACTTTTGGGATTCATTTCTCTCTCAATACTATTGCTCTTTTTGACCTCAATTTCATTCCCCAATATCAAATTGAGAATATCCTTAACTGTTAGAAATTTAATATACGCTTGTGGGCAAATTTAAAAGTCGTTGTGCTTTGCTGCCACAACTTTTGTACCTTTTTAAACATCCAAATTTTTTCTATGCTCTTTTTTTTATAAATTTATTTGGAAGGAGGGATAATGACAAGCTTCATGAAATGTCCCATTTGTAATAGTAGGATGAGGGTGGTCTTCGTATGTTGATCCACTTCTGTGTCTTTTCAGGCTCAAAACTGATGTAGGTTAACAGCCTGATTGACCCCCGACGAACTCTAATTTTTTTGAAATCCATTTTTGGAAAATGTTTCTCCATTGGACGAACTGATGAGGTCCACTGGCAGATTCTGTTTTGAAACTCTTTATCTAATTGTCAATTAACTGAAAGCATTAAATTGTGGTATTTATACAGAGACAAATAAGGACAACTTAAGATTGTCTGATTTTTTATCTTCAGGACCCAATTTGAGCTAATTTGGTGGAATAAAAATGTTCGGCTTAAAACAAAAAGTTATTCTTCTACTCTATTGCCCTATTTAGGATGCAAAGGGGAATTCATATATCCTCTGGACCTTATAATCTTCAATAATTAAATCACATAGAAGAAAATACAATTGCTTTCATGAATGGTATTAGTGTGATTTGCTTCAGAACCCTAATGATATACAGGATAATGTGTTTAATAATACCATTTCTGCTTCCCTTTTGGGAGCAGAAAAAGTTCCCAACCAAGAAACACGTCATTCCATTCTGAGGAAATCGGGTATCCGTTGAAGGTAAAATAATTGGGATTGATTGTTAAGATATTTTCGAAGAACCTGACGCATGGAAATTGGTTCACATAGTACCTTCCAATGTAACTATTGAGACCATTGAGATATTTTAATTTTTTTCACGGGCCATCTGCACAAACCAATTTCTGTTCCTTTTCTTCACAAGGTCGGGAGGATTGATTCACCAACTGTACTTCTGTAATGAGTTGCTTATGCTGTGATTGTACCAAGGTGTCTCCACTATGGGATGAATTATGTTTTTCCATCGACGATGGTATAAAGTCAGAGTGGATAAAAGCCACAACATTGCAAGTCCCTAGCATATTGGCAGCAATCAAATGATTGGCAGAATATCACAGTCATACACAGAGTTGGTGCAGGGTTGTCTCATGTATATAGCAGTCTGGTTCCCAATTAGTTTATGAGTTACGGACATGGTATATGCCTACTAGGAAACGTCATTTTACATTTCTAAGCAAGGCTAGAAACAAAACTTTTGATATGATGGACAGCCCCCTTAATATCACATTGGATAACTTCTCAGTTCAGTGACATGTAATGGATGATCTGCCCCATGGTCTTGAGATCCCATTATGTGTACAATGCCCAGATATAACACAAGCGTTGTTTTAAATACTGTAAGTTTGATTTTGACTCTCGGGCAATACCTGTGGTTAAAATATAGGATCTATTTGATTGATAAATTACCCCACAATTGCCCACCTGCTGAAACAGTCATAACAAGGAATCCTTGTGAATGAAGTTGATGACAGTGGGAGCGGACAGGCTTTGTTCTGGAAATTGGGGCAAATTATAGCAAAGTACGGGGGGGGGGCACTCACCAACGAAATGGATATAGGTGTAAGGCTGGTTGTTTTTCCAAACCCCGGGGCAGCCAGTGACAGGGCTGCAAATAGGGGTGTTTGGGTGTATTTCCAAATTAAAGGTAATTGATGCAGGAGAATGGTTGATGCCTGACATATATACTCTCATCTCTCTATATGAGATGGTTTCCTTTGGTCTCCATATTGACACTAACACATCGCATCATCGCCTGTTAGAACATAACTGAAACGCAAATATAATACCAACAACCGAATCCAACGCAAGCAATATTCCTTGTTAAACACACAAAAATGTTTGCAAGCCTGCCGTTCATGGCGTACTGAGGCAGTCGATCCATAGGGGGAAATTCCCATTCCGTTTCCTATCAAGGTCCAAAATGTGTAGTCCGTTCCCTGTGCTTGCTCCCATTAAGTCTGCCACTGACGAAATGCGGTGTAAGCACGCGAAATTGCCGAATTTACTTAACTTTGCCAGTGGCTGGCCGTAACCATGGATGGGGCAGGGGCAGCTATTCCCTCTGTGCGGGGGAATCTTGCCTCAGAATTTCGATCCGACTGTAAAAATTTGGTCTCACCCGGAGAGTGTAGCGAGCCGAAAATTTTTTATTTTTTTTAATGCTACCGCCCCCCCCCCGACATATATGTGCCCCCTCTGCGCCCCCTGAAAAAAAACTGGTTACGCCACTGAATTTTGCCGTCAAATTTAGGCTGAAAATTGGTCGAAATTCCATGAAGAAAGGTGAAACTGCATATTGGTCATCACAATCGTGCCCGCTATTTCGAGCCATAGTGGCAACTTTCTCAAAGAGCTTCAAAGCAGCTAGTGCTACTTGGGAATTTTGAGCATGATCGTGAAATGTCTGTGGGATTTCTTAATCTTTTGGAACACTTTTTATCCCTAAGTACTGACATTTTTAGTAACAGTACTTATAGGCACATGCAATTCTTATGGTATTGGTTCAAAACACCCGTCTGTTGCCTGCGACGGTCCTGGATTTCTCACTAAAAAACTCCAATGTAGCCGATCAATCACCGTATACCTTACCGTTTTCAGAGTTCTTCAGTAATGTAATTACGCCCCCTTTCGGATTTTGCGGGAAAGAAGTAAGTCCATTTAGCCAAAATTTTGCAGGTGAGACGAGACGGAACATATAAGCTTTGTCAAGATTAAAATCTCAGCTTTGATGGTGTGAAAGGGAGATCAAGACTGATGATCGGTGGGTGCCCTTTAGGGTCCCCCTTTAAATTGTGTCTTACAGCTAATTTTTAACCGATAGTTCCAAAGCCTGACGTTCTGAAAATGTCAGTTCCACAATATCCTATAGGGCCTATAATTTATTTAGCTAAATCATGTACGCAATCGCAGGTCCTCCTCATAGCACGGATGCGGACATCAGGCCCGCACATTCCTTGAAATGGTTGGGCGCCTCTACCCCTGGCGGTGGGGTGGGTGGTTTCACTCATGAAAAAAGCTCCAAGGTTGTTCAGGCCAGAAAATTTCGAATTTCGTTTGGCAGCTTATAACAATATCGAAACTGCACATACGTAAAAGGCGCTATCATTGATTTGCTAACTCAGAAAACAGAAAAAGAATAGCAATAACACACCGCCCCAAAAAATCCCAAGCCCCCAAACTCTAAAAGGAGCTGAGAGCGACACACTTAAGGGTTTTATGCATTTTTGTTGCCCCAAAACAATGAAAATTCGGTATAAAAGATCCACTTTTGCCAAATCCCCCCGGCCCCTCAAAAGGGGTAATTTGGGGTGAAGTCCCTTTACCCCCCCCCCCCCCCAATTGTTACGGGCCTGTGCATTTTTCCCGTAGGAGAGTGGTTGGGCAGTTTAAAGGTTGCAAACGCAATTATTTTCAAGTCATCCATATTTTCTGTGATATTTATAGTGATTCAATAGAATTAGTTACCACCTCATCAGTAGATACCCTTTATTTGGCTACAAAATAACTTAAAATGAAACCAAAGGTGATTTTGTATATGCTTAATTTCAGCAATAAAAACATAGGCTGAATTTCGTACTTGCTCCTGTAGGATTAAAATTTCACAATTTACAGCGGTCTTGCTGTAATTTTGATATGTGAGTACTGAAAAATATGATTACATGAATTAAATGAATTTTGTACCCAATAATAGTTCTTAGCTTAATCCTTCAGATGGGGATATTTTTGATAGAAAGCTTACACCATGTTGCAAAAATGCATAATTTTCACATTTTTAGAAAGGGACACCTGTTGTGTTTGAAATCTCTCGTTTCAGCTTGTGCACATCGTGTCATGAATTGATTTCTAATCTGCTGAGCAAAAAGCTGCAAATTGTTTCACCCTTGTTTTTTATTTAGGTAACGATTAATACCGTTTTGCGATATGACTTTGTTTTTCAACTGAATTTTGGCGTTCCATCTCAAGTTAACTGCTTACAAAATATTATGTCGCCGCCGGTCCCCCTAAAATGTCAGGTTTCTTCCTCATTAGAGCAATACTTGAAAAAATATTGCAAATATTTGGTAGATCTCCTAGCCCCCCGCGCCCATGCCCTGCCTCTGTCAACTTCAAGAAAGATTCACGCGATTTTTAGGCGGCGAAAAAACACTCTTGGTTTATTAACTACGGCGGACCTTCAAGTTGGTTCGGGGTCGGGCGATTTTTGGCTTTCTCCCTTCCCCCAAAATCTGAAGAATAAAAATCTTTAGAAAAAGTGAACAATTTTCAACTTAAAAAAATAGCCAAAATTGATAATTTTCAAAAAATAAGTTTTTTACTTTTTTACATTATTTGGCAAAACAACAAAAATCTTCCAACGCAAAAGCTGGGTCGTTTGGGCCCGTAAAACTTTTTTGTGTGCGCCTGAGGTATCTATTTCAAAGTTCTATCTCCTTGGTTCTAGCATTTTTCACATTCAAAGTCTGAGGTATTTGCAAAGTTCCAATACGTGGATTCAGGGATTATGTTTATGAGTCTGGCACGCTTGTTCGTAAGGAGTCGTGAAACTTCTAGAAATTGATGCAGACGACGAAAAAGTAGTGCTACTGAACAGGATGGATGCATTGAAACTTGTGGAAGTGATTGAAAATCACATAAAAATCTCCTGAATATTTACATGCGTCAGCTTAATTCCTGGGTGCCAGTGTGAAATGAGCGAAAATGGTCTTAAAGGACAATGAATTGGACAATTATGTATTGGATGCTAGTTTGCTTAATATTTCCGGGGAGATCTTTGGGCCGCGACGGGTGAGAAGAACACATCCGTCGGGCGCAGCTGTGAACGAACCCGTGGAAGAAACCATCTTTTTTGTACCCAGCTGGTAAGTCGTTTTACTTTATCATGTTCACATCGGTCTGGTGGTAAACATTGAAGACTGAGTTTATCCAGGGATTTACGTGATTGCGTTGTAATAAACTGGTGGTAGGCCTAGTTCATGTCCGTCACTTTCAGTGTATCGCTGCATGCTGGACAATTATATTAATCGCTGATCAGTCTTCATGAAACAAGTATTTAAAAAAAACTGGTCGGGTCGCCAGGCATAATTTTACCAGAAATAAGAACAACATTAAAAAGCATTTAAAAGGATTAGGTTTTCTAGTTTTAAGTTGGCACTTTTATGACAGAAACATGTAGAAAAAGAATCTCATAACTGAAGTAAAGTAGATGTTTGATACATGAGCAACGATTGCATTAGAACAATCAACCTTGTTTACAACTTTGATGCTCCCTTGACCTTTGACTTGGGTGTGTTGACGTTGCCCTCACTAGTTCTAAGCTTTCATTTCAAGAACATAGATTACACTTCCTGTTTTGAAATAAAGAAAATAGAAGAAACCCGCCAATTGGGGCGCAAAATGTGCTAAACTGGAATCCCAGTTATAAGCTTTAATTAATTTAACATAGGTTACACCTTCCTATCATTTCACATCAGAAACTCGAAAAAAAAAACGCCCATTTGGGCGGCAAAATGTGTGTCAAAACTGAATTCCCAAGGTATAATCGTTAATTAACATGTTACAACTTCCTGTCCTTTCAAATAAGAAATAGAAAAAATGCCCATTGGCGCAAATGTGCTAAACACTGATCCGCCACGTTTATAGCTTAATTTAATAGGTTTATACACACTCCTATCAATTTCAAATAAAGAAAATAGAAAAAAAACGCCCATTTGGGCGGCAAAATGTGTTAAAACTGAATCCCCACCTTTATAAAAAGCTTAATTAACATAGTTTACACCTTCTATCATGTAATATAAGAAAATAAAAAACGCCCAATTGGGCGCAAAATGGTTGTTAAAACTGAATTTCCAAGTTATAAGCTTTAATTAATTTAACATAGGTACACCGTCCTATCATTTCAATAAAAAATAGAAAAAAAACGCCCATTTGGGCGCAAAATGTGTTAAACTGAATCCCAAGTTATAAGCTTAATTAACATAGGTTACACCTTCCGATCATTTCAAATAAAGAAAATAGAAACGCCCAATTGGGCGCAAATTGTGTTAAAACTGAACAAGTTGTAAGCTTTACTTTAATGTAGGTTACACTTCCTGTCTTTTCAAATAAACCATGTTCTAAAACGTCGTCTTACAATAATATCAAACATACATGTTAAAAGCTTCCAATCTTACGCAGTATAACTCTACTGGCCTGGTCATTTTTCTTACTTATAACCCCTATTGTTACTCACACCTTTATCTATCCCTGCAACGTTTTTAACCAAACTCCCATGCAAAAAGCAAGTCTTCCCAGAGACTAAATCAAAGAAATGCTTTTTTAAGGCCATTGCAAACATGGCAATTAATGTTTTATTCTTTGTCTTAAATTGCATCGCATTACAACACACCCACCCCTAAAACTCTCAAAATTAATTAGTATTACGTAGATCATTTTCATAAAAGAAACTGTAAGAAATGCCTTCAGCTAAGAACTAGACCTCCTTCGCAATTTTGAGAGCGTTGGTTTTCTATAGTCGGGTCGCTAAGGCACCGACAAAAATGTAAAAAAAAACTGTTCAATCCCCCTGGGTAATAATACAGCATTACCAATTTCTTACAACGCAACCAAAACACCTTTAAACCCTTGTTAGATTAGCCTACACTCTATGGAGTCTAGTGACAGTCAACTATAATTAATGCTTTATTTTAAAAATTTCTATATTAGGAAACTCCAAACCATCAAACCAAATGTGAAATGCTTTAACTTAAAGTGTTGTACTTTTAGACCTTTATTTAATTAGGGCCTTTAGCTAAGCCTATTTCAATGTGATTAAAGGGGTATTCATGATCCACACCTCTCTCCTTGATTTACTTCATGACATTTGATATCATCTGAACCCTGGCTCAAGACAAGTCTTGGCCGTATAGATCAGTTTTACATAGTCGTGCCGAGGAATTTTATTGTGGGGGGCTGGACTAAAGATGTTCTAACCATGAGAGCGGAGCGACTAAGCCTGTGGTGGGGTCCCAGGGGCCTAAGGTATCCAGGCTCCTGAGGTTTAGGGTTTTCAAGACCTGACAACGCTTTCCTTGCGTATTTCCGACACTTTTTGATCCACGCATTTGCATGAAAAAGATCAATAAATGTACCATGGTTCCTCTTCTTTTTCTTCTTCTTTTCTTTCTCCTTCTCTTTTCCTCTTTTTTCTTTCTCCCTTCCTCTTTCGTCTCCTCTTTTTTTCTTGAGAACTGGCGTACCCCCCGGGTACGCCCAAGTGAGTTAAAACCTCCTTTCGTCACTTCTTTTGTTGCCTGCGAATCCCTTCCTGCGCATTGTTGTGGCCCATAGTATTAAAACTCTAACATATACAATTGCCCATTGTGTAAACAGTCAGGCCGACCTTTTCAAGATATACCAAGTTATGAGCGAAAATGTACCGTAATTTGGTCGACCAATAGTTATTTTACAGCAGTACCTATGGCTTACAAAACACGTTTTTAGCTGCCACATGAAATTTAACTGATTGCAATATCGTCGCGAAACTTTTACAGATTGGTGTGAAGTCAATCTATCAAAAGAAAACTCATATCCTAAAAAATTCACCTCCTGTCACTTTAAAATGAAAACAAGGCTTGTCTGTTTTTTACAAAAGAAAACATAGGCTGAATTTCTATTTGGCTAGTTCTAATAATTAGAATTTTCAATTTTGTACCAAAGACATAGTTCTGAGCTTAAAGACACTATCAGTGGGTCTGAAAGAGTCAAAATATTTGATTTTGCTGGAATAACTTAAAAGTGAATAATAAATCTATCGAATTGTTCGGAAGTTACCGTTTTCCAACTCTAAATTAGACAGAACACAGCCAGTTTTCAAAGATTTGAATCTCCATTCAATATGTGGTTGTAGTAAGTGTCCGTACGGACATTCATGAACTAAAAGATCGATTCTGTCGTTCATTTGTTGATTTGAATCTTAAAATTTGCAGGATATGTTATGATCCCTATATTTGTTACAACATGCAAAAATCTGATTTGTGATGATTTTTTTTTTTCTATTTTCAGAATTTAGCAAATCACTGATAGTGCCTTTAATCCTTTCCGATGGGGACATTTTTCATAGAAAGCAGATCACCAGTGCAAAAATCAAGAATTTTCAAATTTTTTATGGACAAACACCTGTTATTTGAAATCTCTCGTTGGCCCTTAATATTAGGGCCGGCCTTAATGTTGTGTGCCCTGCCCTAAGGCTAGAAGACACATAGGGATCACTTTGTCCACTGTAGTTGTCTGTTGTTGATATGTCTGTTGATGTCTGTTGTGAAAAGGGTTAACATATGCATGTAATATCCACATACTTTGATGGATTAACCCAAACTTGGGGTCACAGGTGCAACCTGGCATCCCCCACTTGTTATAAGGTCAAAGGTCACATGCCAAGGGTCAAAGGTCAGTGAGGTCAAGTGTAAAATAGGGCTGAAAATGTAAAATTGACCGCATAAGAAAAGTTGAAGTTCAATTGGAACGCAAACTTGAATCATAGGTGCAACATGGGATCCTCATTTGTTGATGAGTCAAAGGTCACCTGCCAATGTCAAGTCATGTGAGGTTAAGTTTTGTAAATAGGCTGAAAATGTAAAATTGACCTTCATATGAAAAGTGAAGTTCAATTGAACCAAACGTGAATCATAGGTGCAACAGGAGGATCCCTCATTGTTGATGAGGCAAAGGTCACATATCAAGGTCAAAGGTCATGTTAGGTCTATCATTCACTAACCGCGACGGCAGGCGACACAGCGGTCCGAGGACCGATGTATTTTTTTATAGTTTTCTCGTAGCAGTGGCCTCGGAAAAGTGGGAGGGAGGGAGTTTTTTGTATTTTTTTTTACTAAATGACGCTTTTTAATATGGCTGTTTTCTCACTAAAAAAATGATATTAAACTGACTTTTCAGCCACATCAGAAAAATGGTGAGGCCTTTTTTGTGTTGCCTGAAGATAGCAATCTCAGGTCGTATTAGTGTAATCTGTGTTATCTGGTGTGTGTGTGTATCTGTTGTGTGTCGGTAGCAAAATGTTAACCATTATATATGGCATGCTAACGATGAATGTAACTTGGGGAAATTAGGGGCCGGGTGGGGTGACATGTGGGTGGACCTCATGTAACCTTGGTGACATCATTTGACCTTTTCCGGATCAAATTGTACCCTAATATATTGCATCTGTATGAGTTTCGTAAGGGCTACGATGATGTAACCTTGTGGAAAGGAAGGGGTAGGGTGGGGTGCCGTTTTCAATTTAGGAGGATTTTTCATTGAAACAAATGCATTTACCTTTTGCTTGGGGTGCATGTAAAAGTTGCCTGTGTGCATGCAAAATTTTTTGTTTTCAGCTCAAGGTTAAAGAGACTTTCTGCTGTTGTTCTGACTTGTGGCATGTAAGTTTATTTTCTAATCGCACACTGTGGGGTGACATGTTGGGTGAGCTCAGGTAACCTTTGTGATCTCATGTGAACCTCTGGCCCATTACGCAACTGCGATGCAACACACTTCACGGTCTAGGGACCCTGCGTGTTTTTTTATGCAATTAGCACAAAATTTTTTAAATCTGCTGACCTACCCATGATTTTCTTTCCAACTAAAAAAAAATCCCAACACAATGTATGATGAAAGACATCAAAACAAGACAAGTACCAGGGTACAAGTAACATAAAAGACTCCAACCGGGTCTTGAAAGAAAAAAATTAAACGTTAAATAGTAGCAATGGGTTACAGGGTGAGTCAAAAAGATTTACACTCGTTGTGTTTAAATTTCTTAAGCAGTGAAAAATCTACAAAGAGATTGACTACTCACATATAAAAACAAGATTATTTCACCTACTAGAGAATTTTGAACTCTGATTTTTGAACTTTTGCAATTGGGAAGTAGCTAACTAAAGGTAGGCACCCATTTTCACTTGTCCGCAAAAATTGGCTCCCCCACTACCCCCCGTCCACAGCCCTTCCCTCTTGGAATATGGCCCAAGAGTCTTTGGTGAGTCTACACAAGTACATATGACATTCTTTGCTTGCTTTGAATACCTTTGTGTTTTCAAACCTTCAAGGAAAACTGTAGAAACTTCTTCATTATTCTGAAATCATTAACAAATTTTGGAATCTTACATCCAAACTTGTAAACATTATTTCAATGAATGTTCGAAAATTTTCACATATCTTTTCGTGGAAACTAAATGCAAATATGTAGCCAATCCTGTGCAATACAGCGGTGACCCACCATTTTACATAAGGCGCATTCATAATCTGATGGGGCTACTTTGGGGAATCGAATTTGATTACATGACAATGGGGGCATCTCTTCCTGTTGCACCGGTCTTTGTGCAATCAGTTGGTGTGCCGTTTTGCAGGCAAGCAGCAAGAATACCTTGTACTATAAACGTGTGAAGGCAATTGTTTAAGTCTGGAATGGAAAAACTGATTTTGAAGTTATGTTCAGTAGATTAAGTCGGATTAAGCTAATATCTATGTAAACGAAGGTCTAAATGGTGCTATGTAACATGGACACCTAGGTCCATTTTACAGCATGACCAATGTCATGTCCGTTAGGCTAAAAATATCTCTCAAAGTTGCCATCGGTGTTCATTTTGTGGCCTGAGTTTGTTGTGGCTAAGTTGGCAAGGTTTTTTTTTTCAAATTTATTATTACTTTTTTTTGTGGGGGGGAATGCCAAATTTATTGGAACAACAATCAACTTTCCTCCCTCCAAAACCAATATTCGGCAAAATTCTGCTCAATTCTGATTCTATTTCTTATGCATTTCTTTTTGAAAGGGCCAACAAATTCCCTCCACAAGCCCCAGGTTGCCAATAATTTCTTTGGAGGTTGCTTCTCATTTCTTCCTCCGTAAGGCTTTTATCACAACAGTAGGATGCAATTTCTGTTCAAAGAAGATCCTTCTGGAATATATCTGACTTTACTTTTTCTGGTACCAGTGTTTCAATTTCTTTGGTTTCTTTCCCCATTGAACCCAAAATTTATCAATTAACCTTATAATAAACATCTCAGCAACAGAAGACTCAAGCTTGTCACATTGAAACTGTCTGTCTTCGATCCCTGTTGGTGTTGGATTTCTATTTTGGCCTTTGGGTCATTGTTCAAAAAGGGAATCGGATATAAACACATCACTTGTAGACCTACATACAGAGTTTTCTGTGTTGCACAGGTCAATCCCTTGAATTTATGTGTAGTGACTGTGAAGAGGCAAAGTGATAAACCCATTGCAGTAGGCAGGCCTATGTGCCTATGAAAGTTCAACAAGTAAAATAAGCAGAAACAAACTCCTTAAAACTATGTTGAAAACCTGGCCTTATTTAATTTGAGGTAGATAATAAATGTCAAATCAGACAAAATAAAAGTTAAGAACTGTTTCATGAATGATTTTAATGAAAATAAACCTCAGAAAATTTGCAGTGAATGTGATACATGACACATCTCCACATGAAGGCATTGCAAGGATGAGTACTTCTTGAATTTATAGCTGCAGATGTCCAAACTGTGTTTGTCCCTCCCCCCCCCCCCTCGTGCTGTTGATATTTTGGCGTTTTATTCTGGTTTTAAAAGAGACTCAAACAGCTGTGATTATACCAAACACATCAAATTCGCGAACTTGGAAAATATTAGGTAAGAGACAGGGGGGGGATTTAGGCCTACTTTAATAGCAACGCTTAATGACACTATTCAGCTACTTGATTTATCAGAAAGGAAAAATATTTGAAAATTTGTAGGAAAGCTCAAAGTGAAGGTATGTCTGTAGAAGTTATATAAGTTACTTTTCCAGATGTAGAATTGACAGAAAAGGAGGAAACCGGCAGTGGTCAAAGATACGATTCTCCATTCAATTACGTGTTGTCGTACGTGTCCGTACGGACAGTAATGACGAAAAATGTCAGATTTTGTCCATCTTAGGTTTACTCTGGTTTACATTTGCAGGGTCTGTAGGATACTCGTACTTGTTAACATGCAAAAATCTGATCGGACCACAAAATATTCCACTGGACCAGATAATTCTGACCATTGTGAAATATGGTGGGTCCAGGGGACTTCAAGTTAAACTAGTGTGAACCTGTTGGGCTGCTATGTACAAATAGACCCTTTCAAAAGAAGTTACTGAACATGATCACCCTGATAAGTGCCCTAACAGGTCATTGGGTGCAGCACTTACACGTATTTCGCCTTTGCTTAATATGCGTTTACTGGCAAGAGCTTGTAAATGTACAGACAAGCGTATAAGGCCCTTGTGTATTTTGTGCTGACTACCATATATTCATTTGAAAAAGTTTTTGAAAAGGTCTATTTGGTTGTGGAGGTGGTGGTGGTGGTCTGAAATATGGGTGTAAGATTTTTCTTTGTGCAAAAAAAAAAAAAAAAAAAAAAAAAATGGGTAAGGTTTGCTGTTTTATTCTTATTGAAATATGGATTTTCTACTAAAAAAAGGTAAAAATTTGATTATTAAAGTTACTATCTTTGTTGTTGCTTTTTTGCGTTTTTTTTTTGTTTTTTTTTTTTGCTGCATTGTGTTTTCTTTGATTTTTGTGATTTTTTTGTGATTTTCTTTGGTAAAAATAAAAGCACTATGCACTGGATCATGTGCTTAGTGGAAAGATAAAAAAAAATGTGTAGCAAAACTACACTTCCAAGACGTTTTTTTTTTCTAAAGTGGGTAATTTTATCGAAAATAAGTAATATTCCAAATATATTTTAATTTTATGGGACAAGCTCTGATAAAAGTGACATTGAAATGACAATGTTGTAGCTAATGTTAATGACTAGTACTGAGAGTGTAGGGTGTTGTTAGAAACAGGGTTGTAGCTAGCACATTTTTTAGTTGTGGGTGTTATTTGACGAAAATTTGACATATTGATAATGTTATGCCTAAAATTGTCAAAACTTTGCATAAAAAGATTAAAATTGTCAATTTTTTGCTCTTTGAGTTTGAGTGAGTCTGAGTTTAAAATGGGGTGTTTAGTGGTGGGCTCTGAAAATGAGTGGTGGGCTCTGCCGCCTACCACTGCCCACTTTAGGCTACATCCCCTGGTTAAAATCAACCGCTGAGTATGTCCCCTACCTCCGTGTAGTGATGTCAGCGCAAGCTTTGATTTTGCACCAGGAAACTGCGGGCACTGGCTTAATGACGGCATTTGTACTCCCAATGCACAAGACGGCAGTATCTTCGACGTGTGCGTAAAAGCTGCATCAAAAATATGACATCACTGCATGGAGGTAGAGAAATGGACTATAGCTACTTAATACAGCAAGTTTGAGGCATATGTAAAAAGGACATTTGTGTTTATAAGAGGTCAAATAAACCTATTAGGATATTTCAGCAGGGAATTGCCATTTGTGCATGTTGTTCATTAAAAAAAATCACCATGTTCTCCCATCAACGGTCTTTTTTATGCTCTTCGATACCGATAAGGAAAGTTATAAGAGTCAAGGGTCAATTTTTGAGGTCAGAAGTCAAGGATCTGGCAGGATTTCAATGCATCCCCCCTTCACTTCCATTTAAAAAAATCACATTCCCCTGATTTTTATGAAATTTCTTATTAAAATTTAATGAACTTGCCTCCCTTTCTTTGATGAAAATGTTCATGTTCCTCCTCTTGCTCACAAATAATTTTCATATTGAACCCTCAAATCCTCCATTCCCCAGCATCAAAAACAACCCCTCCATAATTTTAGGTTTTTATGCAAGTGTGTGTGGTGTTGTGTGGTGAAGTTTGTTTTCATTTTTCAGATGTTCATGCCCAGTCCCCTTTTTTTATATTTTTTGCATAAAAAGGTCCAAAATTTAGAGAAATTTTGACAAGAAAGTCCACTTTTTGGTGAAGAGATTTTCAAAAAGTCCAAAAAGGACCATTGTAGGGGGATTAGGTCCACACTTTTACCAAAAAGTCCACCTTTTTGAAGTCCCCCCCCCCCCTCACCCCCCCTAAAAAATCCTCTCGTCGGTCCTGTGCATGCCATCCCTTTAATTACCAGTTTGGTATTTTAAAAGGAAGAGGAGCACATGAAGTTTGGCTCACTGTTGGATTCAATTTTAAGCTGAGCAAAAAAACAGTTTAATTTAGTTAGTATAAAGCTGGTGGTAAACTTAGGCAAATTGCCTTGAGGCACTTTTTATAAGGTGGCAGATGAGGTGAACGACCACTAGGAGATTTTAAAGGTGAAATAAAGTTACATTATTATATTGATGGAATTGTTTGGCAGCAACTTCAACCAATTAATTACTTCTTTTACTTATAAATTTAACCTACTTAAGAGTAAAGCCCTGTTTGCATCTTCAGTGTCATTTGGTTAAAAGAATTAATCTTTGTAAAACAAAGCCCTTTCCTGTTTGCAGTTGACCGGTGGCGGGAACAGCCTAAATTTCAGCATGACTGGAAAATGACTAATGTATTTAATTGTCACAGAATGTGCACATAAATTTGAGGTATAGGCATATTCTTAAAATGTTAAAAACTATTTCCGTTACATAAATATTGTACAGTTAGACTTGTACAATTTAAGAATGTCACAAAGGAAAGTTTATGTTAAATTCTTACAAATTCAATCATTCAAACATCTAATTTCCATCACTGACTTCTCCGACATCATAAAATACAAAAACAGTGATATAAATTTTGGGAAGCATACATCACTCAGGATCATCTAAACACACACAAGTTTAACATTTCAAATACACTTTTTTAAAGAGACACTGGCAGCTTTGAAAAATATTGCACCATCACGATTTTTCAAAATTGATATTTTTGTATGGTTGTAAAGCTTTTTTTTATACATTAGCTCTAAAACCCTAAATGTTTAAGACCAAATCACTGAACGCCGCCTTATGGGTAAACAGAACGATTTTTATCATTTAATTACTCGGCGGATATCAGCAGACGACGGAAATGGTGTTTAACGCAGGAAACGCACGCTGGACTTAATTTCCATAATACAGCCGCACCCTGTTTGACCGCTCTGTGACCTTTGTGGTTTTTATTATCAATGAGTGTGAGGCTAGTGATATTCATGTAATAACAAATTTGGTGATTAAAGTTGCGGCAAATTTAAAGTTGGCCTACAAATTACCCTGGACTAATAATAATAAGAAGAAGAACATGCTCCAAAGTAGCAAACTGTAGTTTGAGATGAGGTTTTCTTTGAATTGATTTCGAAAATGGTTTTGGGGATTTCAGTTGGTTCAACATGTTGTAAGGGAATTACTTGACAATCATTTAATACAGTGTGCCAAAAAAGTGCAACATTCAGAAATTAATTATTTGAAAGGTGAAAGGCACTTTAAAGAAAATGTGAGACAGTTCCAATATGAGGTAGAAAAGTTTCTTAGCTACATAAAACTTTTCCTCAATCAGTTTGAAAATTTGAAAGGAACTTAGAGCAAATTGTGAAAGCTTGTCAAAATATGTGGGCCACTCCCACTCTTTGTGTTGAGAAGTTGTTCTATGTAATTATGGCGTTATATTAGATTGGAAATTGCTTTTAGGACTGAAGTGAAGGAACGTTCCTGTTTTTTAGGACCAAAGCGAAGAGCGAAGGAACAAGCGCTATGACGTTATAGAATATAAAAATCAGTCTAAAGAAATAATATACTAAAAAACAATTAAACAAGTTATGTATTTTGTTTTTTTAACTCTCCGTCGTACGATAAAGGAAGTGATAAGAGTCATAAGGTCAATTATTTGAGGTAGAGAAGTCATAGGAGTATGAGTGGAGGATTTCAATGCATTCCCCCCTTCACTTCCATTTAAAAAAAATCATCATTTCCCCTGATTTTATGACAATTTCTCTATTTAAAAGTTCATGAACTTGCCTCCTTTCTTTGTGAAAATGTTATGTTCCTCCTCTTGCTCCACATAATGTTCATATTGAACCCCTCAATCAAATCCGCCATTCCCCAGACATCAAAAACCACCCTCCATAATTTTAGGGTTTTCTGCAAGTGTGTGTGTTGTTTGTGTGTTATGTTTTCATGTTTGCATATGTGTGCATGCCCAGGTCCCTTTTTTGGTGATTTTTGCATAAAAAGGTACAAAATTTAGAGAAATTTTGACCACACGCAACACGTCCACTTTTGGGTGAAGAGATTTCAAAAAGTCCAAAAAAAGGGGCCATTGTAGGGGGGGGATTACGTCCACACTTTACCAAAAAAGTCCACGTTTTTAATAGGGCCCGCACCCCCCTAAAAAAATCCTGCGTTTTTTACGCGGTCCTGTGCATGCCATCCCTTTAATACCATTATTTTGTATTTAAAGGAAGGAGGAGCACATGAAGTTTGGCTCACTGCCTTGGATTCAATTTAAGTGAGCAAAAAACAGTTTATTAGTAGTAAGCTGGTGGCTAAAACTTGGCAAAAATTGCTTGAGGCACTTTTTTAAGGTGGCAGATGAGGTGAACGACCCACTGAGATTTTAAAGGTTGAAATAAGTGACATTATTATATGATGGAATTGTGTGGCAGCAGCAGCAACTTCAACCAATGTAATTGACATTCTTTTACTTATAAATTTAACCTACTTAAGAGTAATAAAGCCAGTCACCGTTTGCATCTTCAGTGTCATTTGGTTAAAAGACGACTTATCTTTGTAAAACAAAAGCCTATCCTGTTGATTTACCTGGTGGGAATACTCCAAATATTGCAGCATGGACTGGGTAAATGATAATGTCTTTAATTGTAACAGGATGGTGCACATAAATTGAGGATAGGCATATTCTTAAATGTTTTAAAATTATTTCGTTATAATATTGTAAAGTTAGATCATGTACAATTTAAAAATGGCACAAAAGAGAAAGTTATGTTAAAATGCTTACAAATTCAATCATTCAAAAGACTCTATTTCCAATCATACACATCAGAAAATACAAAAACAGTGATATAAATTTTGGGAAGCATACATCAGCGGGATCATCTAAAACACACACAAGTTTAAATGTCAATAAAACTTTTAAGAGACAAGGGCAGATTTGAAAATATTGCCACCATTCACGATTTTTCAAAATTGATATTTTTGTATGTTGTAAAGATTTTTTTTATACATTAGTTCTAACCAGAAATGTTTAAGACCAAATCACTGCCCTTAGGGTGAAACAGACCGATTTTTATAAATTAATGAACTCGGCGAGATTTACGAGATTTATTCAGCAGCGAAGGGGAAATGGTGATTTTAACGCCAAAGAAAACGCCACGCTGTGGAGATTTATTCACATTAATAAAGCCTGCTGAACCCGGTTGACCGGTGTCTGTGACCTTTGTGGTTTATATCAAGAGGTGAGGCGATGATGTTTGTAATGTATAGCACATTTGTTGATTAAAGTGCGGAAATTTAAAGGTTGCCTACAAATTCTGGATAATCAAATAATATAGAAGAAGAAACTGCTCCAAAGTAGAAAACTGTACGTTAGTTTGAGATGAGGTTTTCTTTGAATTGATTTAGAAATGGTTTTTTGGGGATTTTCAGTTGGTTTCCAACATGGTTGTAGGGGGAATTACTGACAATCATTTATCGTGTGCCAAAAAGTGCAACAGTTCAGAAATTAATTATTTTGAAAGGTGTTTGAAAGGCACTTAAAGAAAATGGAGACAGCTTCCAATATTGAGGTAGAAAAGTTTCTTAGCTACAAAAACTTTTCTCAATCAGGTGGAAAGATTTGAAAGGAAATTAGAGCAAAATTGTGGAAAGCTTGGTCAAATCATGTTGGCCACTCCCACTCTGTGTTGAGAAGTTGTTTTGGTTAATTATGGCGTTAGATTAGATGGGGAAATTGCTTTTAGGACTGAAGTGAAGGAACGTTTGTTTGATAGGACCAAAGAGAAAGAGCGAAGGGAACATCGCTATGACATTATAGAATATAAAAATCAGTTAAAGATAAAGAAGGTTATTAATGATGGGGGGGGGGATGGGGGTTGGGCAGGCTTGTTTTTTTACTCATGACAGAATAAGGCACAATGTTGATATTGAGGTTTTATTTGTTATTCGACAATCCTGGCAAAGCCCTGGCGTTTAACTTCGCTGCCGGTCCCTTAAACAGGAACATTTCCTTCCTTCGCTCTTCGCGGTCGATATTGTACGGTCCTAAAAAACAAATTCCCTAATATAACGCCCATAGGTAATGCGCCATGGTGCAGTGAGAGCTGTTGAAACCTAGTGGGTATTTAGAGATCCTTTGCAAGGAGGTGCATCCCTCTGCTGAATGTTGGTAAATGCTGACTAACCCAGATTTCATCCTTGTGATAATGTTTAAAAGATGTGCAAGGTCAAGTCATGTAATCCTTGTGCTTTGGATTTCCTTGGAGTGACATTCTTATGGGCTGCGTGTGTTTGCCCCGGTTTTTGACTGTTATTTGCCTTTCATTGTGGCCTCTTTTTCCTCTTTCTATTAAGCTCACGCCACTGTCTCTGGTATTATTCACAATTTCATTTATTGTATTCTTGTTGGTAAACGACTTGCTGAGAACACAAACAAATGGTTTCTTTCATGGATTCTGATCTGAATGAAATGTTGCCAAACTTAATCGAGCAATTACTTCAAAATGGGTAGCATTTTGCTTATGCTAAACAGGGGAATTTGCACACTGCAGACTTAGATTGTTTTCCTTCCTCTGACTGTGATTGGGGGGGGGGGGTGGGGTACATCCATCAACGTGTGTCTTAGCTTTGATCAGTACAAAACACTCAGACAAACCAAGGACAGAGATAGGATTGCACAGCAGCTGTTTTTGTTGACATCATTATTACTGTTTACTTCATTGACAGGAGTGCTAATTCATTACAAAGACTAATTAGGGGTACAAGGTACATGTACAGCTGGGAGACTGAACGTGTGTGATTTTGGCACTCCCCAAAAAACAATGCCAACATTCCATTGAGTCTTATAGGCACAGTTTACACAGAGATACCTCAAGCATATCGAGGGTTGACAATTCAGAAAGCCTTAACTCAAAAAAATACTGCTTTTGAGGACTGTGATTGTTTAATATTTTCCACTAAGGCAAATATTCATTCTCAAAATGTAAACATTCATAAAGATCATATATGGTACTGTGAGCAAACAACATTATGTAAACTTTAGTAAACAAAGAACAATGTTTAATTATGAAACAAGCAGAGAATTAAAGAAATTCTTTAATATTTCTTTTAAGTGATGAGTTATGTCTTCTGATGGTAACTGGAAAATGGTAATCTGTGAGTTACATCTTCAATCATGCCTATGATTGAACATTATTCAATCAGATGTTAGCATGTCATCCTTTTGGAAGGTTTTAAAAACCAAATCATTCAATATAAGTGAGATAGGGAGCTAAAAAGCTGTTGCAATTATGGGGCAATTGTGCAAGCTATGAAGCCTCAAATCATTGTGGGGGCCAAATACAGCTAGTTACCATCAGAAGGTTGTAAACTCAGAGTTAAGGCTTTCTGTTAGTAAACAAATCGAGGTGTGTACCATTGAGATGTGGTGAGGTGTTATTTTGATTCATAGGAATAGGAAGTAGATTGAGTTAAAGTGTTTTCATGGTTTTCAGGAATCGGTAGGTGTACATATTTTTCGGTACCAAAACCTCAAAAAAATCACCAAAAAAGTGAGTTACGTCCTTCCGTTTGTCAAACCCTCGATAGTTAAGGAAATTATGACAAAACCGATTCCAGAGAAAACCAAAGCACTATTTATCTAAAACATGCAAAATCTGATGGACATCACTTCTGGAAAAGCAGTTAGTAGAGTAATTAATAGTGGACTGGTATATGAAATTCACATACTCTGTATGCTTTGTATATGTATCCATTTGTGCCAGCAAACAGTGTATTCAGGAGTAGCCAATGCATTTTGGCAGGGCATCAATTCCATATGGGTGAATAGCACCATTTCTTTAAAGCCTGATCAGAGATTTACGATGAGGCGCCCTCAATTTTTAAAACAAACTTGGTTTTTGCCATATAAATAATGGCCTCGTCCATTAGTTAATCACTGTGGAAATAGCTAGCTCAAATCGACGGCTCCTCATATGGCCATGCATTTTAACCTCGCCGAATTTTTGTCACCACACCCATATTTTGAAATTGTGACCCGTTTTTTTTCCTTCAAGTGATCATATCTTTCAAACTTACCCCCTACCACAATTAAAAAGTAGACATTTTCTGAAAGGAAATTGAAACACAAGAATCCAATTTAAAATAAAAAAAAAACACTCAGAAAACATGTCAGGTTGGGAAGAGTTCTACAGGAACATTTATTTTAATGAGGCAAACTGCATCACATGAAAGTGACCATGGTTTCTAAATGTCAAAAAAAAACTTATGTGTTACACCTATAGATATCTGATGTTCATTTTCCTTGTGTTACAGGCCCATAGAATTAGCAATGATTTATTTCACTTGAGTAGGAGTAAGTCATTCATAATATTAGCACATAAAATATTATAGATTAGTCTAAGTAATATTATATGAAAATAAACTGGTTTGTGTGCATATCTAGTGTGTTGCTCAAACAAATAGAATAAAAACAGAAAAGCGGGAGAAACGAGAAGAGAAGAAAACATCTAGAAACCTTAGTTGATGTCATTAGAAAGGTTTAGAAGGCTATGAATTAACTCAAGTCCAGAGATCTGACTCGCTATGTGCCTTTCTGACTATAGATGGCGCCCCCCCCCCTCCCCTACTGCATGTACAGGCAGGGAGACGGTGCTGTATCCATATAGAAACGGGGTTAAACAAACTATATTAATATGATGTTCAAGATAGTGTGCTTCTTGAGAGTTTTGGCCCCCTGCGCCGAAAATTATGCTCAGAAGCATATGGTCCAGGAACAAAGTATATCGGGAGAATTTACCCTTTGATGAGGGCGTACTTCCTGGTTGGTAAAAGGCCCGAGCTATCAGCGGCTTGGCGTGTTGGTTCGGGGACGGGTGGACCCAGCATCAGCAGATCACTTCTGGTAGCCAATCAGAGGCAAGTTGCATTTGTTTCCGCAGTAAATACGCAGAGAACCAGGAAGTATGCGCCCGTCAAAGGGTTTCGGTCCCCGACTATAAATGATCATGGAGCATAAATAATCTGGAAAATTATCCTGTCGAATATGCCCCTGGAGCATATTGGAATCTACAATGCTCCAGGAGCAAATGGCAAATGTGGGCCTGTAGCAGTGGAGAACTGTTTGTCTAGTACTGTGCTCCCGGAGCATGCATGCGCATTCAAATTTGGCTTACAATATTTTCTCCAAATTTATGTATGTTCCAGGACCCTCTGGTCCTGTTACTTATGCCCCTAGAGCAAATTTCGGGTTCCAAATGTCTCAGCGTGTCAAACAGTGTTGTCAGTGAACTGCTAGCTGCTCAACTGCGATTCAAACTTCGAAAGTCAGTCATGAAAGTTGTATTGAAAGGTAAACTAAATAGTTAGGTGAAAATGGCTGGGCATGCAAGTATAAACACAACAGTCCAATTGCAATTTGGATTAAACAATCGAATGTGGGACTTTTGAAGCTGAAGTGAGGAACACTAAGCAAGAGTAATTCTGGTAATTCTTATCCTGTTGGTTAATTCGGTCAAGGTTGCCGAATTCGTAGCGGGAGGGGTCATATGGCACTCTTCCGAATTTAATACCCTTGGAAAATCGCTAGATGACATAATGACTCATGTGTTTACAAAAATGTGTGAATTTTCAATGACAAATAGCTGTACAATGCAATGTTGAACGAGGTTCACGCACACAGGCACACACAAATTTTGAGTCGATTTGGTGTTCTATCTGTTCCACTCCTCTGCATTCAATCCACAATATAGGATAAATTTTGGTTCTTGACTAGGTTCCTTGATTCTTATCATGCTAAAATTTATTCTTGGCTTCATATGTGTGAAGACATATTGAATAAAAAAATAAGCGAGATTACAGCACTTACGTACGAATCTCCCTGAACATTCCATGTCTTACGGTGATGATGAAATTGACTGTATGGGGATAGGTTAGGATAATCACCGCGCGCACAAAAAACTAGACTTGATCAAAATCTTGGATTGGCACAGCAGTTTTGTACTGATGTTTTGCCGTGGGGATAATTGCAGATAACAATAGACCTACTTTGTACTGCCCTGTGGTGGGGGGGGGGGACAGTGGGCAGGGTGGTATTAATTGCGTCTGGTCCTGAGGGAATTGACATTTGGTTTTTTTTTAACAAATTAACTACTGCCAAGTGTACAGCACACCAGTTCATAGTGGGGGGGGGGCGTAGGATAACGACTTGACTTGATTGGGCATGGGGATTTCCCAACGGTAATTTGGGGAACTGTTACATGCATTTACTATAGCAGTCTGTCTCAGTGATATTACAAAATCTGACTTTAAACTTCGTTCGATACACTTATAATTTCATGATAATTTGGAAAAATTATTGACTCAAAATATGTTGGGGGTTAGTGGATACCAAAACTCAAATGGGCGTTTTACACCATTGACAGTTTTCGCAAAGACTAGCTACCCAGAAGTGATAGCGTTTGAATTCCCTGTGTCTGTTAGTTGGCATGCTTTCCCGTTTGACTCTATTGACATCAACGTAAAGGGGGGCCCAATAATGTTCCGGCAAAATCGGCTGTGGCGGCCAAGCTTCATTCATAGGGCAAAAAACTGCCGAAAGAGTCATTGGACGAGCCCTGACAGTGACCGGAATGAAGCAACTGTGCGCGTTTTATAAATAGATCAGTGAGTACGGTGGCGAGTGGGAATTCCCGTAAGGAGTCGCGACCGATCTTAATTGCCTGGCTTTGGCGGTGGCGCATATTGTGCTGCCAAAAACTAAATCAAATCGTTTTTAAAGACCGGACATTGCTACATGCAGGTCAACAAATTATTCCACGGTGGGGCACAGGCACCTGGTACGGCCTGGTACATGGTCCGCAGCTATAAATAACAATGACCCTGCGATTGAACAAGAGGTCAAACAAGCCTCGCTCAAAAGGAATCAGTTTGTACCGTTATTCATACAAAATAAATCTTACATAGGCGTCGTTGGAACGGTACGGATGTACGATGGTCCGTACAACTTTTTTGCCTAAAAAAAAAAAAAAAAAGGAAAAGAAAAAAAGGAAAAAAAAAGGAGAGAAAGGGAAGAGGAGAAAATGCAACATGTGATTTTTTTTCGGGTTATCATTCTCTTTATGTCCATTTTCTTCGTCTCCACAACATGCTTACACGTAGGCATACGGTCCAATCTCTTTTCTGAACAGTACTACGTACACCTTTGACTAGTAGTCCTATAACTTCTGTACCAAACTTTGATCTCAAATTCGAAAATCGCTGTTAAGGGGGCTTTGCCCCTTATACCCCCACCAGGGGCGCTGCCCCTTGGATCCCCGCGGGGGGTAAAACACCCAGACCCCAGTCATCCGCTACCACTTTATTTGGTTCCGCACGCCCCTGAATACTTACAATGGAGTTGATTCCTCATCTCCAACGGATTTTTGAGAGTATGGAAAAATATTGATATTAACATGTTCGAATTTGAGAAGTATTTGTCAAGTTTTAGTGATGACGTGTAAACTATGGGAACGGCAAAACGACGCTATCTTAGCCGCCCCCCCCCCCCAGGGCAAATCTCGTAATACTAAGTATATTAAAGATTTTTAAAAAACAATGCGCCAACATGTTTTAGGCGATATCTTTGTCAACTATTTGGAATTAGAAAGTAAATAGTGTCAATCGAAAGCCGTGAATTTCTGCATTGATATAATATAGGAAAAGCGGCAGATTTTTTTTTTTGTTTTACAAACCAAAATCGTAGGGAACTACATGCCTTACAGGGTGAGCATAGTATAGTGGTGTGCTTCATTGAGATTTTGGCCCGAAATTATGCCCCGACAGCATATGGTCCAGGAGCATAAGTTACTCGGAGAACATTTACCTTTGATGAGCGCGTATGCCTGGTTGGAAAAGGTGCCGAGCTATCATCGCATATGGCGTGTGGTCGGACGGGTGACCAAGCAACAGCAGATCACTTTAGGGTGGCCAATCAGAGGCAAGTGCCATTTTTCCGCAGTAAAATACGAGGAGAACACAGGAGTATGCGCCACGTCAAAGGGTTCTGTCCCCGACTATAATGTTCCTGGAAGCTAAATAATCTGGAAAATTATCCTGTCGAATATGCCCCTGGAGCATATGCGAATTACAATGCTCCAGGTAGCAAATGGCAACGTGGTCCTGTAGCAGTGGAGAACTGTTTTTGTCAAGTACTGCATGCCCGGAGCATGCATGTGGCATTCAATTTGGCTTAGAATATTACTCCAGATTATGTATGTTCCAGGACCCTATGGTCCTGTACCTTATGCCCCTAGAGCATATTTCGGGGGTCAAAATGATCGAGTGTCAAACAGGTGTCATTGAACTGCTAGATGTCACAAGCTGCCGATCTAACTTGAAAGTCAGTATGAAAGTTGATATTTGAAAGGTAAACTAAATAGTTATTGAAAAGGGCTGGGCATGCAAGTATAAACACAACTGTCCAATTGCAATTTGGATTAAAATCGCATGGACTTTGAAGTGAAGCTGAGGCCAATAAGGCAAGGTAATTCGATCTATCCTGTGTTATTCCGTCAAGGTTGCAGAATTCGTAGGTAGGGGTAATATGGCACTCTCCGAAATTTAATACCCTTGGGGAAAACGATAGCTGCCATAATGACTCATGTGTTACAAAAAAATGGTGAATTTCAATGCAAAACTAAGCTGTACAATGCAATGAACGCGATTCACGCCGCACACAGAGCACACACAAATTTTGATTCGATTTGGTGTTCTATCTTTTCCACTCCTGCATTCAATTCCACAATTAGCGATAATTTGGTTGACTAGGTCCTTGATCTTATACATGCTAAATTTAATTCTTGGCTTCATATTGTGAAGAAATATGAAAAAAAATAGCGGTTATTTACAGCAATTACGTACGGATCTCCCTGAAAACATTCCATGTCTACGTGAAATTGATGCATGTGGCTAGGATAAATCCACCGCGCGCACAAAACTGACTTGATCAAAATCTTGGACTTCGCACGAGCAGTTTGTTAATGTGTAGGGTTTGAATTGGCGTTTCTTTTCTGTTTTTGCAGTTTGCCTAGAGGTTAGCACTATTTTGCAATATGCGACTTCCCTGCCATATACTATGGACCTCTGTAGGCGGGCCGATTCTGGGGATGTCTGACATCGCGTTTGATTCAGATTTGCTGGGTTTTGTGAAAACAATAAAGTCGACTTTGAAATGACCGTCGTTTTAGGCTAAAATGAGGTCTGATTTTCAAGGTCACGCTGCAGCTTTTCATGACTATTAATTGGAAATTCCAATCTGGGATACTCTGACCCAAAGTCGGGGAGAGGGTTAAGCCAAGCTAGATCCGATAGAGTTAACCCCGACGCGCGTCCACACGGAAAGTTATATCCGACCACTCTAACCGATCGATTTAGGTCCTGTATTAATGACTAGTCCGACCACATGTGGAGCCGATATACTAATAAGGTTTATTAAATAGACGATGAGGGAGATAGCGCGATTGTTTTTAATGGCAGGGACATAAGTCTGATTAAGTATATCGGTTAATACACTGCGCGTTTGGATACGCTATTGTAAAGATTGGCTTAACATTAAAAGGCAGATTTCTTAGTTCGTTCATGAACAGGTGAATCGGATCTTATCTCGCCTCCTCTCTCATAGTCAGGCTCCAAGCACTGTAGAAAAGTAGGGAGGTTACTCCGAAAGAACTTTTCTTGCAGACTAACATAAATTTTGTTGAAACCTCGGGGATTACGAATCCAGAGGTCGTAAAAGTCGCCTGGATTGCAAAAAACTAGATATTACGCAATAAAAGATGACGTCTCAAATTTTGGGCGGGGAAAATTGAAATTTTAATATTTTATTTTCTGCCATTTGACTAGCGATTTTTCTCAAGCTTCCTATTTCACTTTATTTGGAAGCTATATGATTATTTACCTTTGGTGATGGAGAACTTTTAATAATTTTCTATTGACACATGTACAAAATAGAGTTTTCACTTGCAATTTATCGAACAAGTTAATTCTTTTGTCGAGGTATAAATAGTACTATTTTCTCTGGTAAGCACATTTTATCTAATTATTCACATTTTAACACTCTCTATACATTGGATGTTCTGAGTAAGGCAATCTATGTTTGATTTCAAAGTATGTACACTTAAGTCGTCTATTGGCCAAAATTTGATGACGTTCATCAAATGTGACGCACGTGTAAAAAATATGCCCAAAATTTGGTTTGTTTACATGATGCCTTGCATATATCTTTAAGACCAAGGCATTTTAGAACACTTAAAATATTATAATTTATCAATTGATCTGCGAAGAAAGAATAAATCTACATGATGCTCTAAAATGCAACTTCAATAATCTCATTTCTCGAATTGTACGTTTTAAAGTTTTTGGTTAACAAGGCTTGTATACGTTCACTAGGTTTTCCGGAATCTGTGAATATATAAAAGGGTTTGGACATAGATTTTGGAACTTTGAAGGCTTGATTATTACTTTGAGGTAAAGATGATGTAACTTATGATGTAAATCATTACATTAGGACCGCCTCTGTTGTGTTATGCAGTAATATCTGAGGAAGACACTACCACAGAACATACCAACTACTACAATACTTTGGTCTTGGTAAATAATTAACATTTGGGGTGAACCTCAAAACAAATTGCAGTTTTTTGAACCACAACACATTCTTAGGGACCCAATTATAGTAAGATTCCAAAGTATTTTATCAGCGGAAAGATTCCTAATGTACATATATCCAAAAGGGCCGCATTTTAACTTTCCACATTGTTGGTCATAGGTGGCTTCTGATGCTTTTTAAAGTAGCTTTAAGCGCTCTAATAATGCACATATAAGATAATTTCCATAATTTTAATTCCTTGCCTTAATTTTTGTATCTGATTTGCATAAATCCAAAAGTGAACAGGCAAGCAATGTAGTTTTGGCATGTATCCTGGTTTTGAACATTGGTACCAACATCGGATTATTTTGGTTGTGGCAGCCATTTTGTTAATAGCATATAGGCTGTAAAATAAGACTGCTGGTTGCCTCATTATAGATGGTAATCAGCATTTATGATGGGGGCACTTCCACATCTGATCAGGAGTGCCTCGGGATAGACCCCCCCCCCTTTTTCAAAACGGCTTGTGCCAAATGGCCACCCCCTTTAATTATTGTGCTTTTTCTTACTTCTTGCTAGTCAGCGGTCCCCCGTTTCCTATTTCCAGCTACCAAATGACCCCTTTTATTTCAAAAGACATTGTACCCAAAAGACCCATTTTTATAGCAAGTGTCATGTGGGATTTTTACTTCAAATTCCAGCTCCAATCACTTATCACTCATTCCAATTGAGGCAAGCAGCACATTGATTTACTTGTAAATTCTTACATCCTATAAAGTAGTTACAGGCTTTTGCTTGTGCAAATTACCCAGGGACAAGGTTGTTTTGGCCGTTGCAGTTTTAAATGTTTGTTTACACCAATGACCCTCTTTTTGTCAATTTTCTACCCAATGACCCTAATATTACAGCTTGTTATCCAATGGTTCCCTTTTAGTCTTTCATACCAATGATCCCGGTTTGTTCAGTTGGTGTAGGAAGACCCCCTTTTTCTGTAAGGCCCAACTTTTCAAATGGACGGAGGCACATACCCTGCACTCTAAATAGGGGGCCCAGGATTGTCCCTCGCGATGACATCAGTAGATGGCATTGTCAACGTTGAACACGCATTATCAATTCATTGACCGGACATATATTGTTAGAACTTGTCAGGGTCTTCTTGTACTTTGTGCGGTCCTATGCGGAGATTGATATGTACATGAAGCAGTCGCAGACGGAGTAGGGATGTAATACCAATTGATAAGAAAATTCAGAAAGAGAGAGGTCCAAGCATGTTTCATGGGGTTACCACTGATGTACGGGTACCAATCGGAAGACTGATCTATTACCACAAGCTGGGAGCGTTTTTTAACATCCAAAGACAACATTGAGTTCTCTTACGCCGTCGCTAACAGTACGAGTAGTTTGTGGATTTGTTAGGCTCGATCAAAGGGATTTGAAAAAATCCAATAGAATTGAATCAAGCCGTTATAGTCATCGATGATTTGGGCAATCTGCAGGGGTACAATCAGTTGTGTTTGGCAGCATCATGCACATTTATCTAAAAGAACGTGCTCCTTTAATAACTTACAATAAAATGATGTTAGAGGATGATATTGATGGATACCATACTCCTTGATTAAGTTCATTTAATAGAGAGTTAATGTGGTATTAACAAAATCCGGTATGTATATACGACGTTTTGTCCGAGACTTTTGCAAAAATCCTTGGTCAGAAGTGGTGCAATATCGATGACAGCTCTTCATTATGCGAGGCTGGAAGGGGGTCAGGCACGGTGCTTTTTTTAAATATAATAATGACCGGGCATGGTAGTGTACCTACTGAGACGTATCCAAAATTTATGATGAAAGTGTAATTCAAGAATATGTATAATACTTTGACTATTAAAAACGCAATTGGCATTTCTATTTTTCAAACGTGCTCCAATTCAAGACGGAGCCATCGGGACAGCTTCTTGTTCTAAATGTCTAGCAGGAGGTCATGGTTCATGTGATGAATTGTATGTTAAGCATGTTGGGAAACGAATATGAAGATTGCGAGGTTGCTTATATGTCAAACACACAACCGTTATACTTTAATTTATACCTTTCATAATTGTTGATGATATAACTAATTAGTTCCAGTATATCTATTAATATAGTTAATTAAAAGATCTTAGGAGGGAGCAATCTTGGGCCACTCATCTTTCAATTTTAAGCTCAGTAACAAAACAACAATGTGCCAGAAAATGCCAGAAATGAGCTTTAATGCCGAAAACGTATCTCTGTATTTTAATACCCTTTATGGATCCCGTTTTTGGAATCCTCCCCCATTCCCAGCCACGCCTACTGGAAAGATTCTATGGATTTGTCGTGTATAGTAGTAGGACCCAGCATAGGGGCGATAAAACCCCACTCAACTTGGGACACATTGGAATTGGTTTTTGAATATTTCATCTTCCGCGTTTCGCGGTAAAAATCACTTCATATCAGGTTGCACATGAGTTCTGATTGTGAATTAGAACTTAAGCCACTTAATCGCCATGCAACTATTTTCGGTGTTTCCAGGAGACTTGGTAGGTATTATGTTTCTGCCATTGTGGGCAGTAGTCCTAATCAAGCTTGTTCCCCGGTACCTTGATTCAGAGTCTAGCACAAAGATCTTATGGATATTACAAAATTACCTGTCCTTATGACCTTCTATGCCTATAACAAAACAATAAGCCAGATATACGTGTCTATTGGTCAAAAACTATATTCATCCAGCGGTCATCCTTTTCCTTTTCCAGCTACCTTAGGCTCATTATAACGAAATCTGATATAAGAAAAAACCTGTTATAAAGAAGTATTTTCTTCACCACGATACCAATTTCTTTTGTATATATTGTTTTTCAACTCTGGATTACGAAATTTTGAACTAATTTCACTGTCCCTGACAACTTCGTTATAATGAGTTTCCAATGTATTTAAAGTGCCCTTTCTGGTATCGTAAACAAGACACAGCTTTATTAATATGCTTTAACATTTCAAAATAAACTTACTGTTTTTTGGGTGGGCTACAACTTACTACCCTATAATAAACATTTTGATCACAAACCGCTAACATAAACACATACTGCAAAACTTTTTTTGACTCGTTTTCTTTCACAGCTATTTAAAAAAGAAATTCTGAACATCTTAGATACCTTTTGTTTACTATTGTTAGAAAAAGTTTTCAAAACCTTCCAAATTTAGAAAAAAAAATTAACGTTATTAAATCTTAACGTATTATGATCATATTATGACAAAATCTGTGTTTGCTTGCTGGGAATTTATGGATGATGTAACTAGTATAAATAACAATGGAAGGTAACTTGCAGATTTTAAAAGTGCTTTGCTTGTTGGCTACTCTCTTGAATATTGCGGCATATAAACAAAACAAAAAGCACAATATTTTCTCTTCTCTTCTCTTTCATTTTCTCCTCCCCCCCCCCCGAAACCCATTAGCTACTACCAAAGAGGTTCTATATAGATAGAGAGGAAAACGTTACGTAAAATCTTAGAAATTTCACCGTCTCGCATGTTTTGCCGACCACAAAGCAACCCTAGATTACCAACAAATAGAAAGCAATGGCTTGCCCTCCGCTTCTTCCACATCTGTGGGTGCCGTTTGGCATATACACTAATCGGAGTGATACAAGATTAATGTGTTAAAGGTGACCAGGTGTAATACTAGTGTACCTGTATCATTGTGCTCAGATACTCTTTTTTCTCATAATGAATGCGCGCTTAGGTGAAAAGCTGTATTCCTTGAGGCGGTTTTATTTAAATCAGACGACTGATGTGTCATTTCATTCGTTGTGTGGCATGGGTAATACAAATTTAACCACCCAATAGCACTCCAACATCCAAACAACTGAATAATTTTGGCGGATTGTGTTGTATCGAATTACAGTATGGTTTGTTAACAAGCACGCCAACTGAGCATTATTCCGTGGCAATAATTCAAAAATGTCAGCGGCCCCTCACGGACGACTGGTTTTTGAATCGTTTCACCCCCTTGTCCTACGACTATGTATCGTCGTTGACCTATCATGTATACGGGCAAAATCAGAGGCAAAACGATATTCTTCTATTTTGAAATCCAAGTGTCTGCTACAACTAACTGATCCTCATGTAGTGTCAATATTCTATTGGGCTCATTTTACACTGAAAACATGGGGGAAAGACACCTGACCCTGATCGTGCTTCTCAGGCTCAGGGCGTAAAATATTTAAAAACAAAACAAAACATAAACAAACAAACACAAACAAAACAAACAAAACAAATTAAGCTATCTAAAACCAAATGCCATACATAAACAAAACGTCGTGGATTGTTTTGTAATGTTTTTATGTAACTCTTTGCTCCCATGGGTATATAAGATACAGTTAATTCTATCTGCAAGTCTCACATCCGGATATGGCCAACTTTGACAAATTTGCTTCGACCATATTGGATTTGTGCAAATTATGCAAACGAATTTAAACAAGAGTTTTTAATTTCTATGAATTTGAACAAATCTTGAACTCGGAAACTTAAGGCCCATACGATCCTGACAACCCTGCATTTAGGTATATGAAGCATCTCAGAAGCTACTTATAAGTAGAATTATAACACCAAAATGGAAACAATGCTTAATGATGAAACTGAACATTCCGGAGTAAAAAGCGACATGCTCAAAGTTTACCTTTTCGTCGTGGTTTTCAAAAAATGCCACTTTACAAGAAATTTTAAAAAAGTCGCTTTTATTTAAAATTATAATACAGGCTTCAATGGGTATTGAAATTTCCAAATATAACCCCCCCCCCCCCCCGAACCACAATTCCCGCTTTGCAAGGATGTGGCGTTATATGTGAGTGGCATTCTGTTTTGGGGGGGGGATGACCCTATTTTGGCATTTTGTTTTCTGGGGGCCTGAACACTTAAGGGAATTGCAAAAACAACAACCTATATACATATATACAACCATGATGCCACCCATAGGTAACGCATGCTAATCTACCAAGGGCTCTCAGTTCAGTAGCCTTGGATTGCCCTGTTTACAACCTCTTACCATGCAGGTTCTGGTATCATAAATCATAAAATGCAAGGGGGTTATTTGCTCAATATTTGGTGAAGGAAAACTATAGACTGGCCATGTGAAAGAGATTTTAATATAGTGAGAGGAGAATTACCCCTTTCCTCATGATATCAATAGCGCGGTCCATGGTGCATACTAGAAGTTTTGCTTGGGATGAAGACGGTTTAAGAATCCAAATTTAAGCACTCCATGGCACTACATCAGAATAAGCATAGGTATTGGATACCTTTCATAAAGGCCTGCCTCGTGTAGCCTCTTTGTAGCTTATGAAGGACAAAGTCTATCTGGGCATCATTTATAAGCTCCAAAACAAAGGGCACTATGCAACATCTCCTGTTTCTTCTTCATTTAAATCAACGTGGTCGTTGCAATGGAGGCATGCCGAAGCTCTCCGTTTTCCGAGAGCATGCCCCTGAATTTCTCAGATTTTTCTCATTTTTTCTTGATACCAATGTTAAGTTGTGGATAAAAAACACCTTGCATACATGAGTAAAGTTCTTGTAAAACACCAAGTCAAAATTTGATGATGAACTATAATTATATGATTATAAGGGCCTCCTCCATTTCTATCCGCGATGTCCTTTGTTTAGCATTTCAAGACGACGGGGTTTTCCCTTGACGACACTCATATTCTGCATACAATCCAGGTGTTCTACCACTATCAGTCTGCCGCTAATTTCCTTCATTAGGGACACAACTGGAATCCCTTATTGATTCCGAAAACTGAAGCGCTTTGGCTTAAAAGACGACAGCAGACAGTCAGCATTCCTGCGGCTACCCAATATAATAAATCCTGGCAACTAGCAATGCAGAAAAACTCTACCATTATTTTAGATCTCCTGCTGGAAAGGTTGCCTATCTCACAATCTCTCCTTGTAAAGATTCACAACTAGATTTCCCGTTGTATTCATTGTCTAAATTCCAGCTTGGGGAATTCCAATTCATCTCTTGAACAATGTATCTGGTTGTAAAGAACAGTTATGAGCTCAACATAGGGAATATGGGAATTCCATTTGTCTTTTCCATCATAAACCAACGTACTTTCTCCTATGAGAAGTTTTTCTCAAATAAAATGAGAATAAAATTAATATTGTAATCACAGAAGAAATGGAGGCTAAATAACTTCTCTGGCTTAAAAGAAAATTTGAAGAAAGAAAATTTTCCAAAATCTGGCTTTAAGTTGGAAACCATTTTGGGGTTAACTTATACAGTTTACACGGTGCAAGTTTTACACTTTTTCTTAATGTTCTTGTATTGATGTCTTCAGTCTATATTACAAGTTGTATACTAAATTTCTTGACAAAAATTTAAGCAGCACTGGGACAACCACTGGCCAAGACATTTTCTTTTCCTTTGATATGTCTTATGACCAGATGGATTCTGTACGTTAAAACTCTACCCTGACCCCCAAGTCTAGATTCATTTTTCATCTGTGGGATGTGAAAAGTCAACGGATTGTGATCCGTGTACACTAGAACTGGGTACACCGTGTACTTAAGTACACGGTTCAAAATTTTGCAATGAACAATTACCTGAGTAATGCCAAGAACTCTTCTCAACCTGATGAGTATTTTTTTCTCATGTTTGGCTCAAACTCTTAGAGAAATAACATAGATGATCTACATCTTTTCATTGATTGATGAACAAACTCCACCGAAGCCTCCATCGCCGGTATCAACTGGCAATGAATGCTTCTGAAGTTGGCGCAATCCAAATTGGCGCATTCATTCACTTGATGTTTCTCAATATGCTTGTTGGCATTGCTCTGACCACACATATTTTGCATTTTCTTAAGAAGGTTGGTCAGCGGACAAGCAATTTCTGAGAAATTTGGACAGTATTTTCTGTACCAAGAATCTCATGAGATCTCTTTGCTTTTTGTGGTGGGGGGAAGGGATTTCTCAATTGCTTTAACTTTTGGGGTCGATTGTCTTTAATTTTACCAGTCTACACATGTCCTAAGTATTGTGCCATTCGATGCAACCATTCATTTTGCACCAGATTCACAGTCAAACCTGCCTGCCTGCAAGATTAATTTCTCAAACAATGATGGAGCTGTCTCATGTGTCTTCCCCGCCTGGCTTGTACACAAGGAGATCAGGAGTCATCTACATAAGCCTCAAAATTTTCTATGTCTGCAACACTACTCTGTTCACTAATCTTTTAAATGTTGCGGGCCCAGAATATTGATACCAAATGCCCTTCTTGGCATTGTAGGCCATCGGGCTGGCCCAGTACCAAAGGCTGAAATTTCTTTGGCACAGTCTGTGAGGGGAACTTGCCAATACCCCCTTAAACACATCAAATTGCCCTAAAAAATTTGGCATTTCCAAACATCAGGAACATATATTTCCATCTTCGGTGAAATCTTTCAATTCCACCTTGTTGACTTCTGGGAGGTGACTGGTTGTTGTCTAATTGGCAAGTATGCTTCAACCGCCACTATGTTTGCAATTTGACACCATAATATTTTTTGCCTGTTTAAAGTGCTGTCTTGATCAGCTAATCAAATTCACATGGTCCCGAATACTTGGCTTGCAAGAAGGCCCTGGTATTGGAAAAAAGTGACAAACCTTGCTTTGAACTTACCTGCTTTTGCACCTGTTTTAAATACGCTTTTTCATACCAATTGTTGTCATTTGTTTCCTGGTGCTATCGTAGAGGGAATAACCTCCTATTGAGGAATCCTGAATTGGGGGGTGCCCCAAAAAGACTACCCGCACCACCGCCATGGCCTGGTCGGCAGCGCTGCTGAATATGCCGCCCCAGCAGGATGCAATAGCTCTCATACAAAGAAGTGGACACCGTACTCAATGAGACCATGAGAATTACTGGCTGCCTTCGTCAAACTGCTGGCTAGGCCAACGCACTATCACATCTATGAAAGAACGCCACCTGGTAACTCCCACGAAAGGAACTGTCCGACCAAAAGTTACGCAGAAATGGGTAATCTCGATATTTCGCAGGTTCGTTATTCCAGAGGTTACGCTATCCGAATCCTGAAAAGGTTCGCAATTCCGAATCTCAAAAAAGGGTTCGTTATTCAAATATTGAATAAAGGTTTTCGGTATCCGAAACCAAAAATACGTGGTTCGTTATTCCGAGTTTCAAAAGAGGCGTCGCTATCCGAATTTAGTTTGACATTGGAAGTGATGATGCAAGAAATATAAACACCACTATTTACTATATAGTATCATTAATCAATAGTTGTTGCCACTACAGTTGACCACAGGAAAGATAATGCTGCAATCAGTAAAAACACCTTTTATATTTTTGCATCGTTTTTAGTTTGAAACAATTTTTAAGCCATTTTGGACAATTATCAATTTTCTTTTCTTTTGTGCTTTTAAAACAAATTTTAGAATCTTGGGACGCAATTCTCTGCTTTTGGGTACTGTCTTAGTGAAATCTCAAAATAATGATTGTATTGGATTCTTTTGTACCTAAACCTATGTTAACACTTTATTTCCAAACTTGTCGTCTGTTTGCAAAGTCTGATAAAGATGGAAAAAATGGCCGCCATGAATTTGGCATGATCTATCATGCCTACCAAAAAATCATCTGTACCACGTTAAAAGTACGAAATAGATTTGGTGCCATTACGAGGGGACAAAAAAAACAGAGAAAAACTAGTTTTTTCTCCAAAATGTGAAAATAAAAAAAATACTACATAATAAATAGTGGTGCTTATTTCTGGATCATTGGCTTCAGAGCATCCATATATTCATTCAGCTTATTGCTCCATGCTGAAAAACAAATCGGAATGGCGAACACTGGTATTTGTTTTGAAACACCGAACCTGTTCAGTATTCGGCACTAACGAACCCTTTTGAGATTCGGAATTGCCAACCTTTTCAGGATTCAAATAAGCGAACCCTTTTTGAGATTCGGAATATCGAACTTCAGAATAAAAGAACCTCCGAAATAAAAGGAACACTTCGAAATATCGAGATACCCCGTTTCTGCGTAAAACTGTTGGAAATGGGAGTACAGACTTTTCTCTAATTGATAGATATTTCAGTTCATTAGGACCTAAGCCAATAATGTTTAGTAGAGGGTGATGCAAAAACTTATATACCAGTGCATTTTTTGAAAATCCAATATATGGTGGCACCATGTCCAAAATCACTAAAATCCCTTACGTATTTCAATAGATGGACAAATATTGCTCGGTACGCCGGTGCTTTAAGCACGGAGAAAGGTTGTTAATGGAATTTTATCATTACATTGCCAACAAAAAATCCAATAGGCTGCTCAAAGAAAATATGCTCTCCAATTTATACTATTACGTTACTTGAATACAGCGAATACCTAAACTTAGTTCTGCAGGTGTTCAATATCTGTTACAATTGATCACACTCTGCAATGTTATTTTAACACCTATAGAATGCATTCTCCAACGCATCCGGAGACGTCATGTCTGCACATATTTGCGTTTAGAGGCTTAATTCCAGTTGTCTATATGCTGCTTTATGCTTGTACACTTATGCCGATACATTATTTGATCACTAGATAGAAACCTTTATTTGGCATTTCTCGTAATGGACATTTTCAAAATTCAAGATGGCAGCCAATACAGCCGCCCTTAAAAATATTTAACAAACTAAGTTTCATGTGTATTAGAGAGGTACATCAAATAATGATTATTATAAAGGTGTTGTACATTAGGTTGGGATAAGTATTTGTAGTTGACATTTATCTGAATTTCGTTTCTTAAACATGCAAAAATGTTAAGATGGGGGCAAATGTGGCTGCCTTTTTACCTTCTCTAAAACCTATATATTACGATACATCTGAATTGTTTTAGTTAAAACACCAAAGATTATTAAAGTTTTTTAAATTAAGTGTGAGATTGTATGTCTTGAGCATTTGAAAAACTCGTATTTATCTGGTATATTTCTTTGACAACATACTTACAAAATTCAAATGACGGCCGTATATTATGAATTTATGACAATTAGTAGGTTTTAAAGATCTTAAAAGGCAGCCATATTGGCTTGCATCTTGATTGGTAAGCTTGCTAACAACTTGAAATGTCAGCTATGAGTTCCTACTGGGTATAGAGCGAGACAGAAATAGCCTCTTCACAAATTAGTGTGAGTTTATGTCACCGTTGAATCAATTTCATTGGGCCTATTTGGTTTTAGGGTGGCCATTATGGATTGATTAGTAATGTTGGATCAAATCACGTCAATAACCGGTTCAAAAGATTCCTCGTGCTTAAAACTGGACAATGCATAAAATTATGGCCCTTTGAATGAAATTGAGAGTGATAGCGGCATTATTGGATTTATAGAAAGTGGCACGCACGACATTTTGCACCCTACCAGAAATTATTAGTTAGGTCATTCATGACAAAATCGATCAATATATTTCCACCCTGTGCCCCGATTCCTCCTGACTATTAGTATATAAAGGTAGGCTACAGTTGTCGTAAGTACGTGTTCGGGGAACGGACCCATCGTAGTTCTTTAGTCTTGTTAATCTAGTCTTACTCAAAAGCAGCACGTCTACTCTACAATTATTATTTATATTAGACTTTCAAAATGAGTTGAACTCATTTATAAGTTTTACGTCGTCCATTCGCCGTGCGAGGTGGGTAGAGGGTTTTTAATGACCGTGGGTAAAAAAGTTGATGGTTCGCATACAAAGGTCGTAATATAACTAGTCTGGTAGATTTTCTTTGGGTGAAGTCCTACTTCAAGGATTCAACCAGGTGTTTCAATTGAAGTAACAGGATGAAAACACCAGCAATATTATTAAACATTGCACTTTGATACACAAGTTGCTTCGACACTGCAAAATATTATTAATTATCAACAGGCATTGGAAGAAAAGAAATTATGCATTCTTATCAGCATATCAATACAGCAATATAACGTAACGAAGTTTTTACTTTGGCCATACAACCTACGAAGATTGCGCAAAGCCAGGGGCGCTCCAAGGGACCATTTTCAAGGGATAGGTGTGGGGGGGGGGGGGGAGGTTTCCGACCCAAAACTGCCCATTTCCCGAACCCAATTTCAAAAAATTTGGCTCGCTGTGCTGCGTGAGAAAATTTTTGAAAATGTGTCGGCAAATGGACAGTTTTGGCGACAAACACTCTTTTTTATAGCCGTCGTCAAAAAATCTGAGGGTGGTGATATCATTACCAAATTGTTCACTTATTTGCATATTACGTTACACTGCATTATTCGCAATCGGAAGTAATATCTTACAACCAAAATCAGCACCCACATATTTACATTCATGTTCGTCCAAGTTTGCTGAAAGTTCAACATTTTGCCGACGAATTCTGGTAAAATGGGGGTTTGTCACCCCCCCCCCCCCCTTTTTTTTGAACGAGCCTGGGTACCCGACCCTGCGCAAAGCGGATTATAAGTCCCTTTCCATCCCGGCCAACCATGGCACAAGTCATTCTATCATTAACAGTAGGTCAGGTGTCCTATGGTTGGATACCCAATAGTTTGTGTGCGGTTTACATTTTAGCCTCCTCTTCCATGTTCAACAATCTGCTGCAAGAGCATTGAGTGTTCAATCGTTTTAAGTTAGGACCATTTCAAAGCTTTAATTATCTACTTTCTAAATTTGTATTACATTTGAACTTGACATTTTGTTTAATATTAAGTCAAAACTTCACAAATATTAAACGAAATTAAATCTGGTGAGTGGCGGTGAAGGATGCGGTGGAGGAGTATGTACAAACCAATGGATAAGGAATTATTGTTCTGATACATATAGTAATGTGTGTTAATTATACAAAATGGGCTTTTAACATAATACTACCTTTCCTGGTGCATGCTGGTTAATTTTAAGCAAAATACATTAATTGTGATTACCAACACACCCTTGCAATTAACACTAGAATGCATGATGTAGGTTGAATAAAAGTCCCGACTGCTCAGGTTCATCGTCTTACTGAAAATTACAAAATCAGAAGGATTTAGTGTCCAATAATTGTAACACAATGCAAAACTTTAATATAGCCCTGTAATATTACAAATATCTACACAAAAATGGTAAGTAATTTAAAAAAAATTTTGGGTACTTAATAATTCAAAATCCATAAACCTAAAAACCTATTGGGTGCAATACAGTGCTCAAAATTTTGACCTAACATTGATACATTGTGCCGCAGTTAATGGTGTGGATCTGAGAGAAGTAGTATTATTAATGAGCAGGTCACAGAAACTGAAAATGTCATAAAATAACCGTCCTTATAGTTATACTATTTGAAGTACTTTACCTCACAGAGAGTATCCTCACTATCCTGTGTCATATTATGTTAATTGTGCGTGTCCACATTTGACATAAATTAGCTGTATTCAATGCAAATTTAAACTTTTATTTAAAAGTAAACAAAGCCGTAATATTGGAAGTAATGGCCATTAATAATTGATTTGGGCTATTCCAGAAAGTCCCAACTACCACACGCTTATGAAAAGTTAAGCTCTACATTGATCGCATCTTTTGCCCGTCGTATTTTACACCCACTCCGACACCCACTACACCCTCATAAATACTTTTTTTTTTAAATGACTCTGGTTAACTTATATGCCATACCAGACTTATTGAGTTGTCCCAAGAGGAGCTACTGTTTTCACTTTTCATAAAATATTCAATATTGATTGTAATTTAACAAGTTTGTATATTATTTTTGTGTACCCTGTATTACCATCAGACCTCATCAAAACATAGTATAATTAATATATTTTATTGAAGCTTATTGTGTACCCTGTTATCTAATATGTACTTGGTTTTAAGATTCTTTATCACAGGAGAAAATACAATAAAGCATAATGTGATGAACAACTCTGTTGTTTTTCACAAAATCACCCGATACATCATTATAATGTATTCAAATTACAATATCAGCTTTTCAAATCTAATTTTTATCATCACGATTTTTTCATGACTTTTAAAATTATCACTTTTTAAGATTGCATGAAAATTAATGAATGACAAAAGTGTCGTTACCTGTCATTTTCAGTACATGACAAATTGCATGACAAACTAATACAAAAAATGCATTCGTAATTTTGTCATTTGATGACATGCTAATTTAATGACAAATTAATGTGGGCATAACATCAACCAACTCAACTTTGTCCCATTCATCTCATTAGACCTTGTTGTCACTTTAAAATATCCTCTAATCCCTCTAATATTTTCAGACTTGTGATGAAAAGCATCGTTTGCGGTCCCATTTTGGAAAAACTGCTGCCAAAACCAGTCGGGGTCAAATTGAAGTTGATCATGATCTCATATTTTTTAAAGTATATTTTACTCTACTCATATACCAAATTCCTTGTAAATTTTTTATGCAATAAATATAA
>JAMKCH010008065.1:0-39283 GCA_023653785.1 Ophioderma brevispina
AGATAAACAAGAAGTAGGTGTACAGTGATGTGAGGAAACTCCAGAGGATGGGCATCACTTATATACAAATGGGTGAGTTGACTCGGACTCAACCTAAAAGAAAATCACGAGATACTAAGCAACCCATCAAGAAGATAGAGAAATAAACATGGTTGCAATTAAAGAAAATTCAGCAACATGTACAACAAACGTTAGGATTTGTGTGACCATACTTGATGACATGGTTTAGATGAACAATATATCTGGCTATTAGGGTACTAGAGTTAATTGATAGTTTAACAGTGCTTTTTATATAAAAAAATATTAATGTTTTTTTGGCAGTCCTTTCAGGGTTCAGAGTGAGAGTAGGTGTTTGCAGCTTTCCCTATACTTCCATCAAAGCTTTGTTTTTATAATTTTTAGTTCCCGTTCTGAGAGAGAATTTCACATAACATATAGAAAAAGCTAATCAAAATCCCAATTATGTTTTCACTTTCAAGCATTCGGGAAGCCAAATATAAATGTAATAAGTCAAATGGGGGTCTTATCTAGAAGAAATCACTACATATGACACATGTACTAAATATAATAATACAGAGTTCTTATAACGAGCAAAATCATCAAAAGATCTCAGTTGCACAACGACCAAAAAACAGAAAGACTCACAAAAACACTATTCGTTTGGGAAATGCCCCCCCCCCCCTGGTGGAATAATGAGTCGTTAAAATGGCTCTTTGAACTGATTAAGGGATGAAAGTTTAACGAAGTGTTGTGGAAGGGAGGGGTGTTCCATGCTGATTGGGGCAGCAAACGAAAGGATACCGCTCCCCCAGCAATTTTAGAGATCAACACGAGGAGTTTTGCTAGGATATTTGTTGCTATGAGGAAAGAGTGATCGGGACGGTTGGTAAGTGCACATGACAAATAAAGATAAGATGGCAGGTCCCTTCAAAATACAAAACTCAAACCCACAGTTGTAATTTAATTGCATAATTGATAGGGAGCCAGTGAAGCTCTGGAGATGGGTGTTATTGATCATATTTGCCTTTCTATTCTGATGTACGCTCAGCGGAATTCTGAATTCTTTGTAGTCGAATAACAAGTTTATCTGAGTGATACCAGCCAAGGGTTGAATTGCAAAAGTCAAGACGAGATGTAATAATGGAATTGACAATGCAAGAGATTGCGTTGTTGGACAAGTATTGACGAATAGTGCCAATGCGTCTCAACGCTATGAATAAATAACGGCAGACCTCGCTAATGTGGTCGGCCATGGACTTAATGTTTTGTCGGATCTGACACCCAAGCTATTAACTGAGCTCTGAAGAGATGGTCGAATCAACAATCTGGATGGTATCACTGTCAACTGTTTCAAAGCCTAGAAGCAGTACCAACAGTTAAACTCTGTTTTTAGCCTATAATATAGGCTTTTGTCATACGTAGCAAATTAGAGTAGGAAACCCAATGTTCTCTCATAAAAACTTAGTCTCTCATGTCGTGTCCAATTCTTTTGAAAATCGCAGGGATGCACAAGTACTGAATTTCTTTGAAAAGTTAGGTTGTGGATTTTGACAAAATTTGAGCAGAGGATGCGTTTTTGGGGCATTTGTTCGTCCGTTTGTGTTTTTGGATGAATTGTGTGTAGGCAAAGATTATGATGAATTGTCTGTTGTCCTACAATGTAGATGCATGCTGAGTGAAAGCCATGCATTAATAATGCTGGCCTAGAGAGGCATTGCATTTGCAGCTAGTCTGATTAACCCACTGGGCAGTAAATTCAGCCTATCAGGTAGATGGCTAGTTATGTTATTGCCCGAAGGGTAGTTGTTATTGTTTTCCCACCAATATCTTCCCAGTGTCGTAAAGTTCCATGTGCCTTTGTACCATGTGGACTTTACACTCATTCCCAGTTACTCTGAAGATAGTGCTTAGTTAAGCAAGTCTCATTCACGAATGGCAATGTTCACACATGGTTCAAAAGCGCAATATTAATAATAGTAAATACTGCTTGAACTTTAACCTTGCTAACTGTGTTAACTGGAAACAGCCCAAATTCTCTTCACTTCAATACCAATCAATCATAAGTTGCCTTAGAACACACAAGCTACCTAAGAGAGCTGATTTACACAAATCCCACAATGCTTCAGTTTTGGTACATTTCACATCAATAATCCCATGCATGATCCCAGCATGTGATCCCACAAAAATCCCATTTTTAATATTAAACTCGACCTTTTTCGACACCCATTCTTGCACACAAAACTAGTACTTTGAAAAAAGGGAGTGTTTCCGTAGCCGTTAGACAGGCTACCTAACACCGGGGTTCCGTAGCCGTAGACGGCTATATAACCAAAAAGGGCTTGTGGTTAGGTGGCCGTATACGGCTCACGGAGCGTTTTTTTGTCAACAGTGAATGAATCGGTTATAAGCGGACACAGTCATGCGTGACGAACGATCAATGCCACACTTCATGTACGACGTGAGTGCAACAAGTGATTTCACTAGCAGCGTGTCTTAAAAAATCGAAAGTCTGATTTTGCCCTGTAAAGGGCTTCCATAAAATATCCCCATCTAGAAGGATGAAGATGAGGAAATGTTTATTGGGTACAAAATTGTGCAATTTCTAATTTCATAGAGCAAATAAGAAATTCAGCCTATATTTTAAACATGAATATAAGCCCTTTAGGAAATAGGATCGCACGGAGTTTTGGACTTCCGATCCCTGGCCTATCAATTGGCACCAAAATAATTAAAGGTGGACTCAGGATTTCCCGACAAGGGCGCACTCACTATTTCAAACAAATCGTGTTTTGGTTTTTGTGCATGTACATAATGTTTGTCCCCATTAATCATTGTGTGAAATAACTAAGCTCAAATTCAATAGTCCTCATATAGAAAATCACAACTTGTTAAAAAAATTCCGGACCGGAATTTTTGTTATACACGGATCCTACAAACACTATTATATGGGATAAATGTTTACTGCATGAAACGGAAAATCCGAATCATCTCTAACTTGTAATTGTTAAATTAGGGACTATCTTTAGTTCTAGATGACTATTTTTAATTTCTACTCGAAAGTTAAAGTAATTATATTCGAATCTCTGAGGTGGCCTTTACACAATAGATCCTTTTAGGAAAATCTGTGGCAATTGCAACTCCACTCCATTGAATGTGTTATAAAAATGACTGTTTTGGCGAGGGCGAAATTAAAAAAATTGTAGGCATATACCCATTTTAATAGAAATGTCTGTTAAAATATTCAAATATTAGAAAATATGAGTCATGACTATTGTGTTGTATCTCTAGTTAAAACATTCCAAACGAAGAACGTTATGTACGTCCTGGAGCTCTTTTCTTCTTCTGGGGCAAAGTATAGCATTATTCTAGTTCAATGCATTTTAGTCCAATACGATGTTTGAATGTGCTTTGTTATCCCATCTCCTCTTATTTATTTGTGAGATATAAATTTTTAAGTGGAAAAAATTAAATATCGCACCCTTGGGAAACAATAAAATTACATTAAGAAAATGATAGAGATTTTCAGTTTGAGAAGTAGTACCTTTCGATTATAACTTTCGAACGGCAAAAAAAAAAAAACAGCTCCGGATGTTGTGTCAAACCAACAGCAACAGAACGTAATTTCTTCCTCAGTTTACAATTCAATAATGTAGTTTATATTTTAGCCCTCTGAAGGGGGTAATTCCACCCTTAATGTAAAATAAGAGAAAACGATATTAATAAAAACCAGAGACGAATATAAACTAAATATATATCGTCCAGATAAAAAAAATATAAAGTAGAATAAGGAATAAAGAGGAAAACAAAATATATCTAAAATAAAAAGTGACAAAAATAATGAATAATAAAAAGATATAAAATGTAAAGAAATAAAAAAAAAGTATCATAAATACAAAAATGCGTCTTTTGTTCCGACCGACCCTGTTTTTGCAGAACGGGAAAAAAGTACCGACCTTAATTTTCACAATCAAGATTTGTTTTCTTTCAGGATTTTTTCACAATTGTAAATTACTCCCAAAATAGCGTCTTCAAACAGTTTCACGTAAATTTTTGAAACACAAAAAATGAAATTCAAAAATCCTTTATAAAAATACAACTTTTTTTAAACGGTTCTTGGGGACAGACTCGGAGGGACAAATCGTTCGAACTACATAGCGAAACTGAGTGTTGACGAGTAACAAAAGTACATTTTTGCCTATGTACAGGTAAATCTTTTTGTGAAGGCCTAAATGTTTTAACTATTCCCGATCATTTTTTTAGATTTATGAAAGAAATATGATATACTGACACTAATAACACTTCCAAAAAACATCGAACCTCACAAATCCATTATCCCCGATGCAATTTGGAAAGGAACTCTTAGTAGACTCTACAAATGAAAGAGACGCACAAGAATGGCAGGGAAAAAAGGGATTTGTTTCCTGGCCAAAAAGGCTGTTAAATACAACGGACCTATTGGGGATAATACCGTTTGACGTGACGGAATACCCACCACATACACATAACTGGTGTTAATCCACTCCAAACTATATTCTGTAGTGTCCTTTGTTCAGAGCTAAAGACTTATATTTCTTCTTTGAAATCTGCCCAATTTGCAGTTTTACACGCAGGAATAATACGCATTACCGATATGATTCCCACATTCCAAACTGCTTCAAAAACAGGATTTAATATTCAGTTAAAATATGTTTTCAGATAAAATAACGTCTGATAATCGGTATCATGCACGTATCAAGCTGCACATCGATTCACTCGATTGAGCAACTGAATGTATGCAAATTAGAACGCATTATAGCAGTAACAACACAGTGCAGTGTGGTTTTGAGCGATACCATGTACTTCAAAGCATTACTTTGTTATTCTACAAATACGGCAAGTCCAAAATTCTTTGAAATGAAAGAGTACGTAAAATTTTTTCAAACAATTTCATTTGAATCTGTGTCGTGTTGTCTTAATAACAATGCACAGGGGTTTTTTTTGAAAGAGGGAAAAACTGGCATACTTTTGAAGTCGAATTGCTAAAGACCAAAACAACCTCGTCCACCGGGGGCGCCCTCTTGAAACATTTTTATATTAGTAGATGTCCTTAAGGATGGTGCGTACGGCTTCCGAAACACTCCGGGCTATTTTACCGTATACGGCTTACAGAACCCTGGGGTCTAGTAAGCCGTTACGGCTATCCGAAAACACTTCGTTAAAAAAATTAATATGAAAGGTTTGTGCTCCGTAATTCTTACAATGCCCTAAAATTAATGACAGTATGTTTAGTCAGAACATTAAGGGCAAATTGCAATGTAGTATTGGGATTAGTTCAAACCCCTCTGCTAATATGAAGCAAGGTTAAATGAAACCACTGTTTTTCTTGGGAACTTGCATGATACATCTAACCGTGTAGCTTGTCACATAGTCTGAATGAAAGTTGTGCTTTCAATATTTTTTATGGGATATAACAAAGGTTAAAACCTAGTATGGTATATAATGGGGTAAAATTAGCCATTTGAAGTGTCGATGTTGCATTTGAAATCGGTTGTATATTAGTCGAGTTATATTGATATGTATTTTAGTTGAATTTGGTACAATTGACCATTTTACAATACTCTTATCAACACCACAAGTAATATGTTGACAGTTGACAAAACAACAGGGATTGTCCGTGGTCAAGTAAATTGCCAACCACAGAGGTTGGATCATGGACTTCAGAAATAATTTAGTTCAGTGAGATATCACCATTTGCAAGATGTGATTACTACACAAATTTGAAATGTAGCTTAGACATTGACAATAAATGTTTTATTGAAAGTGAAATAAGGTAAGTGGGGGGGGGTTTCTTCAACACATGAACATACAGGGACCGTCCACAGACATCGGTCCATTTTCAGCCTTCTGGTATTATATCAATGACCCTTTTTTTCATGCCAAGTTTGGTATAAGCAATGGGCAGTTTTTCAAAATTTCTGAATTTGTTGGAAAATTAGCCGCATTTCCTCCAATCTGAAGCCAGAAATTTCATAGTTTGCTTCAAATGTCAAAAAATTTGGCAGTGATGAATGAAAAGGCAAATTTGGGTGAATCTTGCCTAAAAATTTGCTCTTCGGATAAGCTATGGGTCCCGTTTGTGGCAAAAAAATGCGTTAATAGATAGCTATGGGCCGGGTCCTACTTCCAGAGTCGTGAGAGCCACGTCCCTACCCCAAACAATAGTGGGGAACCCCGGGGTTAAGTTACGGTAAGGGGAACAAATTAAGAGAATGAATATGTTATGAATTACTCTCCTTAAAGTGTGTGTAACACCCCCAAAGCACCGAGACACACAGAGTGACAAAATCCCTGTATGAGGGGTCCACTGGAGCCGTCTTACCGATTGAAAATCTCGACGACGTAAATAATTATACCAGCAAAATATTTGCGGTTATGGAAGGTGCAAAAGCAAATTATAAACAGGTTTGCCATAAGAACAAATATTGATTTAAAAGTCATTTGCCATAAATTGGCCATATTTGTGGTTTCGGGAAGTTGTTAAACAGAAATACATTACATACACTGTAATGTCATAAAGGGTACATAGGATGGCATTGAATAGCCTCGGTCACTTGAAGTAAAGTAATTGTCAGTGAAAATAATTTAAAAAAAATACTAAAGCCCAGCAGATTAAGTTGGTAATTTTTGTGAGAGTTCACATCATAATAATAAATTACGTATGACAATGAAGTAACCATTTTACTATGTGCACTGATTAAAGGCGCATTTGTATTATAATACACATATAAATAAAAATTGGCTGTTCATTTCAAGGGTGTGAATTAAAGGGGGAGGCCCTCCGACACGCCCGATTAATTTAAGGAATATGAAGTTTTTCATCTTGATAGATTGCCTTCACTTCCAAAAACCCATCTTTAAAAGTTGCGCGCCGATATTTCAATCCGTTTTGATGCTGAGAGCTAAAATAAAAACGTGATTTTGTAAGCCTAGAGTACTGTTGGTAAAATTAATATGGTCGACCAAATGGAGTACTTTTCCCTCGTAACTTCCAAACCAAATTATCATTGGCTCTAAGATTTCAACAGGGTAAAATGAGAAAAAATAGTAGCTTCGATACCAAAATGTTGGACCACTTCCGGTTAAAATTCGGGCTTTGGGACGGGACCTAATTAGCGATCGGGCCATGGACTTTAATACTCTGGTATGCATTATAAAGCGATGTAAAACACCCGGCTTTAAAAAAATGGGAACGCCCCTATTTCTGAAAAATTGTAAAGTGACCCCGTTAATAGTAAAACAAGTGCAGTCAGGAAGGACATTTCAGATCATGCCAGGGCCACTTCAAATCAAAAAAAACATAGTATTAAAGGTTTGCCATTTGTGCGCTAACCCTCCATTTTTGTTTATGGTTATTAGATATCCCGAGAAAAGATAATGCCAAAATTGCAGTTGGATTTGATGAGGACGGTTTGATGTTATCAACAAATTGTTTTTAGCACGGTTGCCCCAGAGGCCAAGGCCAATGCAGTATATTTCTGGTCCTTTTACGGACACAGAAATACAAAATGACTAATTTCTTCTAGGAGTCGATCGAAGTTGCAAGTATTGATTAGGCAACATGACTATACTTTAGGGCTAACGGGTTCAGGTGATGTAAAAATCCTTTGGGTAAAGTCAAGGGATGTGAGACTGTGGATCAGAAAAGCCAATGGTTGAAGTGGTGCCTTTTCATGTGTTATTGACTTTCAAATAGCATGTTTATAAATAAATTACCGGTATAAGAAAACAAAAAGAAGTAAATAGTTTGGAAAAAAGACTAGCTGAAAAACCCAGAAATTGTTGGCCTAATAGAGACTTTTATGTAGTAAAAATTAAAAGCAATGGTGAAAAAATTATCATCATCATGGAACTTATATAGTAATATTACTGAAGTAACATATGATGGAATATTCAAAGAGGTTTAATAATATAAAATAATATTATTAAAAGGTACTTTAAATGGATGTTGTTGTTGTCTTGAATGGCATCATATTTATAGGCTACTGCATAATTGATGCTCTCTGGTTTCAGGGTAAGGCATGAGTGTGTTGGATCCATCCAATCAAGGATGGCGCTTAATACAGTCCTGAACAGATTCTTTTAGTACAATCCAAAGTTTCTCAGGAGGCATCCATGTATGGATGGCCTAATATCTCTCATTGCACTTTTAACTCCCAATTGCCACCAAACTCAAGTCATAGGTCAGCATAGATGCATAGTATCATCCAGTACTGGTAGGTGTCCCAATGGGACGTATACTGCCCGAATACTCACCAAACATCTCCGGAAGAGTTTTCCGTGCTGATTGTTGAAATTTTCTAAAGATCTTGAGTGATCTTGAGATCTTCAACACCAATAGATGATATATAGTCTGAAAACACTTATATAAAAATGATGGATTTGTATTTCGTTGTGGCACAACAGAAGATCCAAGCACGCTTTTCCATAGGGCTGAGAAAGTTTTTCTGTTTTATCCCCCTGGCTGAAAAGCAGAGGGGTATTGCGAGGGTGCGGAATGTCCGGATGTGTATGTATGTGTATGTTCCGTTTGGTTAGGTTTTGGTTGGGTTAGGTGTGGTTAGGTTGTCTTTTTTGCGTTCTTTGGAAGTTTAAGTCCGATTTAAAACCAGACTTGGGGTAAGGTGACAAATAGGGGTCCTTCATATGTGGATGATGTCAAAGGTCATGGACAAGGTCAAGGTCATCTGAGGTCATGTTCAGACTGCCATCTTGCCAGGGGGACGATGCAAGTTGACTGCAGTAGTTTCTTTGATAATTGTTTGTCCAATAAACCTTTGAAATGTTCTTGGTAGGGTTCTACAACCAATCAAGCGCAAAATAAAAAAAACTAATTTGTATCCTACGAATCCATAAATACATTCTTGGGTCCCTCAAAGGTAAATTAACCCCAATTGTTTTTTGCTTTATGTACAGGTCATCCAAAACTGGCATGGTGAACACAGTGTGTACATTATATGAACGTACTAATGGAGATCGATACTAAAAGTGAAGGTAAGAACCATTTGGCAACAAACAGTCTCAGGTTACCTGCATGGTTAAACAGAAACCAACAAAATGGTAATTAAGTAAATGTTTTTACATTATAAGCATATTAACCATAACACGTTAAGGGTCGCTCCCGACAAAACATCTCATCAGCATGGCAAGGCACTGTGAAAGTATGTCCTGAAGTCCCACTGGCAAAAAGGTGCAATTGTGTATTGGGTTGACGGTGGGACGTTTTTCCTCCAGCAAAAAAAATGGTGGAATCTCTGGGGAAAGCATCCTAGTAGCAATGCAAAGCAATGGCTATTTTGTTTGCCTTCCGTGTTTACAAAATTGACCTTGACACATCTTCCAAATCCAGAGGGTCCATCGTACACTCTGGGTTTAGGAAGAACCCAGAAGTAGTATGGGAAATATAGTGCAGGGTGGGATACAAAGATGGCATTGTGAAAGTTCCTGAAAAGTTACAGGCGTCTCACCGACGCAGCAGTCCCTTACGGCGATATTCTGAGGGGAAAGCGGCCCAGCAGCAATGCACAGTGTCCTGAGGGAAACATCCCACCAGCAACTCGCAGCAGTGCTGAAAAGTTAAATATTTCCCCATGTCAATGATGAGAGGCATTGTCTTTGCACAATATAATGCTGGCGATTCCTCCAATTCAGAAAATGATTGAAATCAACCGGGGAAACTACCATAAGAAATCAAGGAAGAAAATCCATTAATTTTCCAGCCTTTTTAATGGGAAGAAATCGCAGGTATTCAAAGTATCACACCCTACACATACATTTTACAGGTAAAAACATACCTAATTTTGTTTTTTCCATGATTTTGATACCCTGAACAATGTATGCATGTACATTGCCTGATTTCCCAAAACGACCTAATTATATGTTTTTGTACACCAGCGTTATATCCACCTTGGAATACAAGTGGCCCCCGGGCTGGACTTGGTCCATATCTGATAGACTGACAAAGAATCTACTGTATCATAGAAACAGCATAAAGAAAATTACAATGAGAACATGGTTATAATGGTTATGAAACAGAATTTTATGTAGTAAATGTTCCCTTTTCCATTGTATTTCAGAATTCCATGGCTTGGAAGACTGGCTGTTGAAGCGAGCATTAAGAACTCTAGAAAGACAAAGGAAAGCAGAACTAATGTCATTTGGTGGTAATGAAGGGGTGAAGTTCTTTTCATGATAGTGCCTTTTTTATTTAAAGATTTTTGTTTTGTTTAAAACAAGTGATGTATATCAGAAGATCCCACATTATTGCACTCTGTTAAAATAAATTCAAAGGTCATATTCATAAACTATAGTCTGTGTTTCTTCCTCTGTGCAGTGATGTCCAGACACTGTCTTTTAAAAAAGAGGTAGTGCGCTCCTAAAAGCTCTAGTGTCAAATTAAGAAGTATTCAGATGTGATCTTAAGAACATTTACCACTGCAAGGTACATCAAAAATGATCTTCCAAGAGGAGTTACAAATCACTCTCCAATGCACATAAGAGCTGCATCAGGGGAGCTATCAAATGCTCTTTAAGGAGAGCTCTCACTCGCCTCAAAACACAATGTCTGGATGTCATTCACGCCTGCGTCAAGAAATGCTGTCTTTGTGCGCGAGCGTAAAAGTTCTGCCGCTTGAAGTCAGCATGAGCGATTTACTCTTGTAACCAACCAATCTCGTGCTGACGTGACTGCACAGAGGTAGAGACACAGACTATAATCAATCAATAGTTTTCATCAGCCATACGCACCGATAGAGAGAAGACGATACCGGTCTGGCTGTCCCTTCCTGAATGAATCTTTCTTGCCACAACTATGTACGAAATCTTTCTTGCCACAACTATGTACTTCTGGGGTATTCAGGTTTTCGTGAAAACAAGGAATGCAAAAGTATATCAGACATTCACTGTGTGCAATGTGCATTCAACAATTTGAATACTTAGATACTGTGACACAAGTGAATAGTGGGAGGCAAACAAAACATATTAAGAGACAGAGAAGGTCACTTCTGGAAGTTTACAAATATAATAAGTCGCCGATTGGTACCACCTGCGCTTATCTGTGTTGTATGTCCCAAGTATGATACCCACAGCCGGATTCTACTTGTATGGTAGACCTATACGGCATCTACACTGTGCAACCATGAAGCGAACTGCCACGTACCCATCTGGGCTATACTTTGATTACCACCAAAAGGTGGGGAATTTTCGGTGTTATCATTCTGCGCGTAAAAGTAAACTTAATGTAACGGGAATGTTTACACGGAATGCGACGCCACGCATAATATACATACACATCATCTCTTGCATTTCTTGTGCCTACATTATTCCATATCAGTTCGCACTGTTATGAGGCACGCCATTTGGTAGTTAATCCGTATAGTTGCGATAAGTAGCCGCAAGGTAGGATTTCCAAAATGTCTACTCTACAGTAACTATCCTAATGGCTACCCTGCAGTTGCCCGCAGGTGCAGAGAAGGTAGATATGACGTGGACAGTACCAGAAGACATGCAGCTACCGCGTAGCTACCCCACGGTTACTATGCAATCATCTGGATAGTAGACCAAAATGAGGCACTATAAATGTGCTCTGTTTCGCAGTTTTTATAATTTTTGTAGGAAAATGATTATTGAAATCAAATCGGGCATCATAAAAAAATCCATATTCACTCAATCCCATAAAAAATGCAAATACATGCCAAAAATCGCTAAAAAAACCAAAATCAGCATGATAAACCTGTATGCGCTGAGAGACGGTGTAACCACGATGGTCCCTTACTTGATGGTCCAGGAGCCAGTGTGTGTAGACTATCTGTCTATGAGGCAAAAACATTTTGTTTTGAAGGAGTTGGCCTATATGCATGAAAGCTAGCAGAAACTGGATGAGCCAAAACTTAATCTGTGAATGTGATGATCAAGTAAACTTGATGCAACCGAGAGAAAGGACTTAATAAAGATTGTAACGGACTCGGAAGCTGGCCTGCGAGTGTTTGTCTAGTGGGTAGGTAATCCGTGTTTACTCAAGTGGTAGCTACTTCCATGAAGAATTTGACAGTGTTAAAATCTGGAGTTTGATTTGGTGCTATGTAAGGAAGACTGGAAGTGATTATTTTTTATTATTATTGAACAGCATTCATTCACTTAGTCACTCTGTACTAGGATTTAATATGGCATCATGATAAGGGATATTGTTTGAGTTGGTACTAGGAGTCCAAAAATCTTTTACTAGTGCCCAAAAGAATGTAGCTGCCTTGAACTGTAGGGGTCTAGCTTAAAAACAATTTCAAAGGATGCCTCTCGACTAATGAACCGGAAACTTAAATAAATACGGGGTGTCCTTTGATCATCACTTATTGTTCTCTTCCCCTGGTGGATATAAGGTGCAACTCCATGACTGTTTAGTTGCTCTGATGATGACATTCGCCAGAGTGTCAAAAGCTCAGCCTTCCAATTTGGATGCCTCCAGGGAAAGATTATTTTCTACTCATGTTTACCACCTCGAGTACCAAGTAGTTTCAAATCCAATCAAAATTACACTTCTAGATGGACTCAAAAGTTGAGAGGTAGCTGCTGTTTCTGGATATGGGTATGTCAGAGGTGTGGATTGGGTGGATAATGGCTACATGCTTTGGGACGTCAAGAGACTTCAGGGGTTTGAATCATAGTGCCATCCCTGGGATCAAGTTGTATCGTGTTTATTGAAACATTTTATACTTTTGTCTGCAAGAATGATAAATGACAGTTTGAAACAACATCACAGGCATGCAACAATGTCAACTCTTAACTTTGCTGCATGGTGGTGTATTGTTACTGTTGTCCTCAGCTTACACTATCTTGGTTTCTAATTTGCCAATGAGAAAGGTCTCAAAAGTTGTAGGTGATTCAACTCACTATGTAGTGTTCAGTAGTTTGCATTATAGAATGTGCATTTCCACAAGCTTTGAGAAATTTCCTCCTTTGTAGATGGTATATTAAAGGGATTACCAGCAATAATGCGAGAGAATCGAAAAACTGTGGAAATGCATTTTTAAACTTATAAGTCAGGGATAAGTGTGTACAATTCCGTATAACTCTTTTAATGTAGAAACAAACCACTAAAATAGTAAAAAATTAAGTATTTGATAAAATTTGTCATACTGTCTCCTGCAAATAGACATACAGTGATGGCGTCTCAAAATCTACACTAAAAAGCTGAATGTGGTTTACCCCTGAACAGAATAAACAAAAATCAATAATGTTTGTGTTTGAGGTCAAAGTGTATTGATCATGGTGCACATTATCATGCTGAAAATCTGTGATATTCACCGGGAAAGGCTTTTTTGATCTCAAGTCGGAATTTTGATACGCACGTATAGAAATTACAGAATCAGATAAAAAGTCCGGTTCCCGCCTTGTCTTTAATACACAGATTTCAAGCCAATCACTTGCAGGTTATGTTCACATATTCATGCCAGTAACAAAATATAAAAAATATGAATTTTGATGATTTTTTCGATGATTCGGATTAGCAAATCGCTGCTAATCCCTTTAATATTCAGTCTAAGTCAGCCAGAAGTATAAAGTGATGTCATTGCTAGTGCAGCTACTTTGCATGTATATCACACAAGCTGACTTTCCTTGTGATTACAGCGATGACTTTTCGCAACGTGCACACATTTAAAGGCACTATCAGTGATTTGCCAAATCAGAAAATCAAAAAAATAATCAAAAATTAGATTTTTGCATGTCTGTAACAAGTACAGCTATCCTAACATGTCCTTCAAGTTACAAGGCTAAAAGCAACTTAATAAAGACAAAATCCGATATTTTAGTTGTTACTGTCCATACGGACACTTTCTACAACACATAATTGAATAGAAATTCTTATTTTTGAAGAGTGCTGTTCCTTTTTAGGCATTTTGCATTTGGAAAAAAATAACTTACATGAATTATACAGACTTACCCTTCACTTTTAGACTACTGACTCTTGTGGTTGGATCTTAACTTTGCACAAAAGTGATGACATTTCATACATCTGGTTGAAGACCCCTGGGAAGTACATAATTTTTGCTAAACAAATTTTCTAAAATCAAAAATCTGTTCTACGTGTGTTCTCACATCTGTAGTAAATCCAAGCGACGTGAGACCATATTCCCTTTGAGAGAGGTAGGCGGTTGAAATTGAGGAGGGTGTGCTGGTTGGAAAATCCTATTTAGACATTTAATCCCAGATAATCGCTTGTTAAAGTGACAGGAGGACATTTTTTTGAGGATACGAATTTCGGATAGACCACCTACAGAGAACGTTTTGAAAGCTTATTGGACAAACAAGTACAAAAGAAACCGCAAACCTTGTTTTGAACTTGCGCTACTATCGTAATCGTCCCTATGGCCGGGAGCGGACTGACGTCACATCGCTTCACCGCGGTGAAAACAAACCAGGGAAAGCCCAGGGAATCCCCGTATCGCGGTGAAAACAAAGTGCGCAAAATAAAAAAGTACGATCACTGCACATCACGAGACACTGCGCTTTCAACGCGTATCGAATCATTTGTTTTTACGCACATTGTTGCTAAGCAAGTTTTTACCAAAAGCCCGGATGTCCGCTTCCGGCTATAGAAAACCATGCTTTGAATTTGTCGTGCATGACAGAAAATACTAAATCATCTTATTACATAAAGACAGCGTATCCGGCTTATTCACTTCAGGTGTGATCTAATACATTGATAAGAATTCCAAATATGCAAAAAAACAGGGTTCATCAAAAATTGGGGCGCTTCTTTCTGGAAATGTCCTCATGTCTCTTTAATTTTAATCCTGTGTACAGTACGTGTCAAAAAATGCGAATGTCTCTCTATACTTGTTAGTACATGATGAGTTTGCATTTTGTATTGGCACTTTAAGTACTCAGACTAAGGTTATAGCCCTTAAATATGTTCATGTTACTTATCTTGAATCTCAGTTTTATTATGAAAAATACTTTTTCAGTTGTAGTTTACTTATATTTTTTTATTGTTATAAACAATTCCATATTTACTCGGGATTTTACCATCTCATGGATCAATCACAATCAGTCTTGTTTGTGGTTGTCATTGTAGTGATTGGACTTGGAGTATCTCCCTCCATTAGTGCGATCCAATTTTCATTACAGCATTGCTACTATTGTGTGTGCGGAATAGGAGTAATCTCAAAACATGTAAAGGCATGTTCATGGAGGGCACTAAATACTTTGATTGATAGCTTTGATTTTAGATCGTAATCTAAGCTTGTTGGTCACGTCGTTTGTTTATCAATACCACCATTGAGCGTATCGACATGTCAGAAGTCCCATGGATATTCAGACAGTTGATACTTTCGATAATTGATAACAGATCTACACTTTATATATCATAGTATAAACTGACCCCCCTTCTCCCCCAGATAAATGTTGAAACAAGTCATTTTGTTCATGCACTTTTGAGACCAACATTGATTGGTGGGGAAGGGGAGGGGTCAAGTGTTCTGAAAGTTACACAGGATAGCCTACAATAAAAGATCACACTAGTTAGTAAGCAAATGGGTAAGAGACTTTCTCTTGTTTATTTTTTCAACTTCTTAGCAGCAAAAGGACAACATTGATGTAGGGAAAACCCCACCTGACTGCTGTGTAAAACTGATTATCAGTAACCTGTAGAATCAAAACGTCTGAAAAAAGCTCAAATGCAAAAACCTCCTGCGTGCATGCATGCATCAAGAAGTTTGTACTAAGTATACTGCTTCAATTTCGAAGTACAAAGTAAATTAATCGATGCGCTGTGCAGCATTATCAAAATTGTGCGCGATATAAGACACAGTGCATGATGTGTGAACAAAACGAGGGCACATGTGGTTCAGTGGATACAACGACCGACTTATGACCCAAAGGTCCTGGGTTCGAGTCCCGCTGAGGCCAATGTGTTGTGCACTGGGCCAGCACTTTACCTCTCCTGCCTCTCTCCACCCAGGTGCAAAATGGGAGCTGTTAGGAATATTGTCCACTGAGCGCTGCCCAAAGGTATGAGTATGCCTTGGGCATTTTTAAGGCAGCTGACATATTCTAGTGGCAGCGGAATAAATGTAAGACCTTTGACTACATTGTGAAAAGCGCTATTATAAATGTCGACATTTTTAATTTTTTTTATTAAAACAAATCTCTTACACTGATAAACAAAATACTGGTCATATAAGTCAACATATACCAGGCATTCCTTGTGACACTTGTGCAGGAGTTTGATTACTTTGTACTTCTAGGTATACAGAGTATAGGCACAAATATTTGTGTCCCAAAAGTATATAGTTCTGTATAAGTCTTCTTATATTAAAGTTGACTAGATAAAGATCAAATGAAATATTGTGTAAGTGACATGCATAGTTGCTCAGGAATGAGAAATCTTTTATCTCAATGGGAAATGGCTAAAACATGTGGGTTTTTAGTGTGCACCTATAGAGCACACAATTGGCCAGGGTGCTCCCTGGAAGTTACTAGTCCAAATACACCTACAGCATTTTGTCAATGTTAACTAGAGTTGTGGGCTTCAAGAAAATAACAGTCATGTTTGCCAAAAAGTGTGTTGCAGGGTTTCATCATCCCAGCAAAGATATGGGCTTTTAAGTTGTGCACTAATAACTAAAAAAAAAACCCTGAAAAGTTGCACATAAAATTGTATAGAAGGTTATGACTTTGAACTGTTTTTAAAAAAAAACTTTATTGGTGTTATATATGAAATTGACAAAGGCTTCAAGAAGAAGTGTGCAATACAGGATCCCTGATCAGATCAGGGCTTTGTAAAACAGTTCAGATGGTCCCATGTGTGACCTTTCTCTAAAACTAAAGATATTCACCTAAACTTCTCAATTCCAAAGTTTAAGATATATCCAATGTTTTGTTTTGATACTGTAAATCTTTATGTGAAGTATACCAGGACCATAGATACTGTGTATTATTAAAATTATGTATCCAGAATTTTATTTCAAAGTTGTGATTTTCTATAAAGTCCACTTAGCTATTTCACATGGTAATTATAGTCCATTTCTCTACCTCCGTGCAGTGATGTCATAACCTTGACGCAGCTTTTACGTATGCGTCAAGATATGCGGGCGTGTAAAAACGCTGTCGCTTTAAGCCAGCACGCGCTGTTTACTGGCGCAACCATCAAATTTTGTGTTGACGTCACTGCACGGAGGTAGGGAAATGGAGTGTAGTATGTGGACAAGGCTTATGTATATGCAAAAACATGATTGGTTAAAAAATCCTCGGGAAAGCTCCAAGTCTGCCTTTAAAGGTAGTGACTTTTTTTTGGGGAAGCAGAATTAGTTGCCATTGGCTATGCAATTCTTGTGTTCAAACATGATTGGTTTAAAAATAGCGGGCGCCTTCCTTGGGAAATCTCTGAGTCCGCTTTAAAGGTGGCGACTATTTTTTTTGAGTCAGTAGTTGCAGTGGCCTTAATTATTAGGTGAATCAGCGGTAATGGATCAAATGTAATCAATCTGCCAGTTGTTTTCAATAAGAGTGATGTAGAGAAAGCAACCCCCACCTCTAGGGTGGAAGTTACTTGGTGCCCCTGGGAGAAGGGCCTCAAAGAACTCCTGCAAAGAATCTTTCCCCTTCAATGAGGCAGTATTTTGGGCCTTGTCAAGTCTGGGGTCTGCCAACCACCATTTGTTTTATAGGTCTTTCAGTTTTATAGGTTCTTTGTTTTTATTGTCCTTGTTTTATAGACTTGTTTTATAGGTCTTTTTAATAGGTCCTTTTTATAAGGTCTTTTGTTTTAATAGGTCTTTTTTCTGTTTATGTTATTGTGTTATAGGCCTCTTTGTTTTATAGGTCTTATAGATCTTTGTTTTATAGGTCTATAGATCTGTTTTACATATATTAGGTCCTATGCTTATAGACACCCCTCCAAGACTACTCCTGAAAAGGGTACAACAAAATTTGTTTGGCAATTTTTTAGCAACTAAATTTTCTAATTAGGTATTTTTTTGGAGTGGGGAACTTTCTTCTGAAGTGCGCAATGTTGGCCCTCTTTGTAAAACAAGGAAATTGACCAGCTGACCCATAAAAATGTTTTCGTTCTGGCAACTAAATAAAAACCTTGTTTGTATGGGCATATGACTGGAATCGGAATCTAACTCTTCAGAGATGCCCCCTGGTCCCTTTTCTGAAGACGCAGAAATTTGAGGGTTTTGTTTGTCCAAAAAACTGATTTCATTTTTTTGCCCAGTTTCAGGGCTCTGAGGGAAAAGTGAATAGAGATTTTAGGGGTTGTGACAATTAGCGACCCTGGGCTCAACTAGTTACCCAGCCCTGAATTCGCAACTTTTAACGGAATAAACTGCAGAATTATGCAGTTCTGGAGAATTTATCAATCGCTTGAATTCAGTTGGGTCATAGTGACGCCAGGGTCCGCTAATTGTCACAACCCGAAATTTTAGTACTAATCCTTGAATCGACTCATTCTGCACCATTTACCTTACCTGCTAAGCGAAAGCACCGCGATGTAATGTTCCATTTGTGCTGTGTGCAGATTGTCTATTCAAGGGACTTGTGCAGACTGCTAGTATAATTTACACAGGTCTGCTATGGGAACAGATTCTTTGAAGCCTGGCTACAGCCATATTAAAGTATGCACTAGCCAGAGCAGGGAATTTCTGACTATGAACATTTTAAACAAAACTACTGGATAAGGATCTTAAAAAAATAATCCATTATACTACCTTTGAATTCTAATCATGTCTAACACAAGTCCTGAAGTGTGGCATGTGTTTGTTTCAAATTAAAACAGCATGCTATTCCACAAAAGGTGGTAAAATTCCAGAAACTTTATATTTTTTAGTATAGAAAATCAAACATCGCATCTGCCCGCTCACTTATCACCATGCAACTATTTTTGAGAGGTAAATGTACATGTCCTTCATACAAGATTTTCAAATGTGGGCGATAGAGCTGATATTGAGATCAACAAATTGGTTTTCTGACAGAACAGGAGCTTGATATTATTTATCAAATTTTGAGGTGTTTTATAAAAATCTGGAAGATAAGAATGGATTTGGTATGTGAAAGGTGAGGTCTCTCACAACTAAAATCTTGTGCTAAAGTCCGCCATTAATAGGAGTGTTTTGTGCCTGAAATCGAGGCATCATTCCCTTTCACTGCTTTCCCATTGTAACGTATCCCTGAGCACTCTTCCAATCACAGACTGTTTTCTCTCACATGGCTGTTTAGCAGTGGTGGATTTAACAGCAATATTAGCACATTTTTTTGAAAGAGCGCCCCCATTTTTTTTCAAAATTTGGAGATTGTTTTCCATGTGTTGCATTGGTAACTCTGGCTAGTAAACTATATCCTGTGAATGTGTAAGCTCGAAAATGGCTGTGTTCACAAACGAAGGAATTTGTACTAGAATAATATTATCGGGGATTTCCCTAATATTATTATCGGTGATCCCGATAATATTCATGGCTGCTGGAAACGGCCTTTCTAATATGAAATAGCCGGTAAATATCTCCATGTACGTGTCTACGTCATCCATTAGTTGTTTTTAAATGTTCAGGTAAGTCCAAAGTTAGAGGTTATTTTCTCGAGGTGCCACTATTTCAATCATGGACGGACGATAAACGTAGCAATTCCGTCCACTCTGCCGTTAAGTCCAATCTGGATCCCAATTATTACATTACAACAAGTGCTTAATTTTGGTGACAAATATGCATTTTTTTGCATTCCCTCTTTCGCATGTATAGGTCCTAGACCCATTTACCCAACGTATACTGTGCAAAAATAATCAATTTTGAAAATTGGGGGGCTCTTTAAAAAATGTTCCATTATTCTTAAGAGTCCGCAGCTGCTGACAGGCCCACCCTAAAATTCAGTGCGGTGAAGGTCATTATCTCAGCTTCGGCTCAACAGCGACCTTCTTTGAACATGCAACACAATTTTTGTTAAGCGCATTATCAATTAACTGCTAAAAGAGCCGTGTGCATTCAATCACATTATAAACTCCACGTCGAGTAGATCCTTCACACGGTTTTTCCCAAAAGTCTCTGGGCGTTGTAACCGCCGCTTTGGTCTGGGGGTATCGTTCATGCTTCTCGGGTCATTTGATTGTATGTAAACAATACAGCATCTATTCAAGTTCCAATTTCTCTTTGACTTTTCTGATTTTGAGCATTTACAAATTAGTGGAGAATGGTGCATTTGGACTATTTAATATCATGTTCATCTGATTTAGATAAGTTTGTCAGCTATTTATCATATATTTATAAAGTTTGAGGCATGTAAACAAATCATGGTATCTGGTGATTCATTCAACTACTATATTGCCATATTGGGGAGATTGTTGAGGAGCTAGGACCCAGGTCAAACATTATCGTTTACCCGGACCACCCCTCACTACAGAAAGTTTTTACTACCTTTGGTAGTTAGTATAGAACCTTCTATATCACGCTAGTCGCTGTACTCTCAAATTGTGGGTGTCACTTTTTTTTTCAATGGGGCCAATTTAAGTTTACACAGGGGTCATACTTTTAATTGCCCCAATCTGTTGAAATGTATGCCATATTGTCCGTCTTCATAAGCATTCCAAAATGTATATTTGGACCATCAATGACGCAAGGTTTTGGAGTTATAGGGTAAAAATGGCTAAATGGTAAAAAAGTGCATTTCTAATTTGTACGGGGTCAAAATGTAAGTTGGCTCCAATTTTGTGAAAAATGATAGAAGATTGTTCATCTAGCTTACTGAGTCAAACTAAGGAATAGTTTGTACCATCGCAATGCATAGTTACCATGTTCTGGGACAAATCTGTCAATCTGTCACAGACCCATTGGTGATTGACCTCTTTGACCCTTATCTCCGTAAGTAAGCCATTTAACATAATACAAACTATCCTTTTATGGAGTCCTCTTACCTCAGACATAACTTACGTATAAATATAAATCAGATTAACTTTGGTAATGTTGACCCCTGTACAAAATCGAGATTGAAACCTTTTTTTAAACCATTTTACCTTTTAACTCAACAACCAATGGTCCGTTAGGTGGTCACCTATACATTTTTTTGACATCCTTATGATTAGATGTTACAATATGGCATCATTTAAACATGATGGGGCATTTTAAAAAGTTTACCCTGTGTACACGTAAATTGCCCCCATATTGAAAAAGTGGATACCCACAGTTGAGAGTCTACTCTACCTCGCATTGGTGTAGAGTGTCCATACTAATATACCAAGGTGTCAAACCTTTTCTGTAGTGGGGAGGTAAAAACGAACTCCTTAATAAGACCAGATGGGTTAATGAAGCGTAAAAAAGAGAAAAAGTGGTTATGAAATGGTAGGGAAAAGGGAATGGGGCGACGATGAAGATCTGAGGATGAAAAGCAACTGCTATAGAAAAATTAACTTAGAATCGTGAGCGGGAGGATTAGGACCGGGGGATGAATGAGAGAAAAGTAGTATTCGATAAAGGACCACAAAAAAAAAAAGCGGGAGTGAAAAAGGGGAAAACGGGACTAGCCACAATGGCGGGAGAATCAACAGCGAGCGCAGCAATGTATGAAGAGGAAGAAAAAGGAGGGAGAGAAATGGACGAGGAGGGGCATAGGATTAAGGCGAGGTAAGGCAGGGACAAAAATGAAGAAGAATTGGGTTATGGAGAAGGAACAAAAAGTTGGCATAGCAAAAGGAATATCGCTGATTTGAGGAAGGGTGGGCGCGAGATAGGAGAAAGCACAGCTTGGTGAGGTACAGAAGTCTGGAGGGAAAGGGGAGGGGCACGTTGGGACGGGGGTTGAAACAGTAGAGGGAGGGAAGGCAAAAAGTCGGAAGATGGAAAGGAGAACAGAAGGCAGCGAAGAGTGCCAAAGGGAGAAGAAAAGAGAAGAAAACAAGTTCCCTATGAATTTCTGCATCCTCCTCTAATAATGTGTGTTGTAGTGTTTGTTGGATGTTGAGTCCACTGGGGTTCCATTGAGTCCGAGCACAGCAGGTCTGAGTCTGCGGCGAATCAGATATCCATGCCAGTCATGGGTCCCTGAGTTCGGTCCATGGGGACCTCGCAGTCCAAGTCCACCGAGCATGAGTCCAAGTCTGAGTGCCTCGTCCACTGCCAATTGTGAGTCCGGACGAGTCTGCTGTTGTAGAATCCAATCGTAGTGCGTCACGCCTCGCGTCAAAATCTGCAACGATTGCGTCAACTCGTGTCATACAGAGGCGTAGAAGAAACACTGAGCGTAATGTTCCAGACACCAGATGTCCTGTTCACAAAGGAAATGTTACCGACAACAATACAGGTGGGGCTATCTACACAGGGACCAAGATCCGAATCAATGTATGTGGTACTTCCAGATAAGATTTGTGAACGTGTGTTGAACTGTCTGCACGATGCACATTTTTCAATGCCGTTACAGCATGAATTGTTGCGACACTCACATCTATCGCGTAAGTGCGTGCACTTCAGTGCGTAATGGAATTTCCGCGTGATTATCGTGACACGGTTTGATGCCATAGAAACCGCGATAGAATCGTGTTCCTTCCGCATTTCCTATATTTCGATCTCAAGTTTGAGGGTGACACGTCCTGTGCGTGTTATGTTTTTGCACCCTAGAAACGCACCGCTGCTTATGCCTTTCCATTGCAAACACCGTCACGTTGAACTAAAGCAGCACAATCGAAATGTTAAAGCGAATGCAGAGTCACGTTATTACACAGCCCTCAATGAACTCAAGACCGAACAGATTATAATCTGGGGCTGTACAAGCCTTTTACGGTGTTGCAGTAACACGATACTCCGATGTATTTAATACCGTACACCATGCAAAGCCACTGGCCACATTGATCCGCTCGTGCAGATAGCCCCAGTAGTGATGTGTGAGCATATCGGGACATTTTTACGAAACACTTTAATCTGGGTATATGTTACTACTTTGAACTAGTAAATAGCCTTGTTTTACTCCGACAATCGGGACGACATCCCATACTTGATCCATCAAAATATCAGTAGCCTGCCAAGGCCTAGCCCAGGCCTTGCTTCAATACAAAATTGCAGCTACCGGCTCGGGCTCGGCAATGGGTGACGAGCTCAATAACTAGTCATCTGTAACAACCACATCCCACTACGCGACTTTCATCCTTCCCATGCAACAACTACGTGTGGTCGCTGACGGAAAGATGAGGCAACGGCAAAATTTGAAACTAAAAAAATCCCTAAAAATTTCAAATTTCAAGTGCTTTTTCTCAAAATTCCTTCATCCACATTTTTTTTGCTTGATGAGAAAAGTTGCTATAAATAAGCGTTTTACTACCTATATGCCAAAAGGTGTAGAAGTCTGTTTGGTAAGATTAAATAATAATATGGCCAAATGATAAAAATACGGCCTTTCATCTGATATCAAAATCGATCGATACTACTCCGGTAATCAGGTGGGGTCCCAAAGGTTATTGGAACAGGCACCTTTAGAGTAAAGTCTGAACACTACAAAACAAACAACTCGTCGTAACCCTGTGAGCTGGGATGCATAGGGTTTGAGCTACAATAAACCCGCCAACCAGTTGACTCAGTGCGATCTCTACCTACAATTTGTATGAATTAAAATGACTCTAGCACCCTGGGAGGGGGTGGGGGGGAGTTGTATTCAAAGTGGATATGATGCGTGAACATGGCCTTCCGAAAGGCACCCTAAACGAGTATTATCATCGACTAAAAAACATAACCCTAAACCAGCATTTTATTTGTGCTCACCATAAACAGTCTTTTTGTCAGTTTTTGGCTACCCTAAAATAACTACAAGCGAGTGATTCATTATTTCCATATATACCTTATTTTTCTGGTCTTTAGCTCTGTTGTTCTTACTTCAAATTACCAATTTTTGATGATTTTTTGATCTTCTCAGTACATCACATTTTCCGGGTTACGAAACAAACATCCTTTTTCCATATTTTGCTGTTTTGCACCCATCAATGTACGCCGCGTACATCGCCGGTTGGAAAAAACAATGAGACCCTTTTACACGTTTTTCTTGTTCACGCATCATAATCCACCTTTGAATACAACAATGTACCCACCCAGGCCTAGCCCCCTTCTTGGTATCCTCATTTTTTATTGAGTTACTTAAAACTTCCAATTAAATACACATTCTTAGCGGGAGATGGGAAGATGTAGAGTGAAAGGTTAAGCAAATGTGCACATTTCAATTCTTGCAGCTGGATGATCTACCCATCAACTCGTAATATTTTGTGTCCGGGACATACTAATGCCCATCAATCATATTTCTTAAGCTCAGTTGCAGTCTTATAATACCGTCTATAATCACTTGGATTTCTGTATTTCCAGGGGTCGTGCACTAGAAGCTGCCAAGCTGACTTCTCACACTATTCAACTCACTGGAAATTTCTAAATTAACTAAAGAAGCTAGCAGGCTCTTTGTCTGTCTCAGTGCACCGTGGAGAAACCAAATTTTTTTTTAATTTTTAAAAAAATTTTTTTTTACCCCCCTGGTACTCTTCGTCCACTACTGTGAATTGTAACAGATACTCCATTTACGACACGTCCGCTTTTATTTCCTGGTATTCAGTCAGAAGTGTCTATAAGGGACATCATGGAAGCTCAACCACAATGTTTTCCGGTGGTAGAACGCAGCTGGACAAGTATGTAGCACTGGTCATCTTGCCGCTCTCTTGCCCAACTGTCATTAACAGGTCAACCAAAATTGGATTGCTCTCCAGACTATCGACCCAAGGGAGGCAGTCCGGTCCATTAAAAAATGCGAGCCATTTAAGCTAGCCAGTTATATCAGTTTATATGCATTAGGAAGGTTGTACAACCTCCGAGATTTCCTGTATTCATTGGGGAATCTGAGTAGTAGTTCTGGGTGGGAAATATTCAGAAGTGATGATGATTCTGCTCCCCTGCAGGAGAAGGCTATCATTTAGCTTTTGAAACCTCTCCGTACGGACTAAATGACAGCTCTCCCCATTGCATCAGCTTCATCTTTCCCTGTCCACCCCGAGTGTTAGCCCTGGGATGTGTCCGATGAACTTGCAGTTAATTTGGTGAAATATCCTAGAATATTTCTAGTTGAAAGTGTCTGGAAATAAGGACGCAATCTCAATGTAGAATATTGCTACCCTTTACACATGGGTAATATTCACAAGTGTGGAGATCGCTTCCCCTATCTAGGAAGGGAATCTATGCATCAGTGCGTGGTTGCAAGGGGTATTGGAGATGAAATAAAAATGTCTTTATAATTTGGGTTTTGATGTCAACTTTGTTTTTTACAATGTCCTCCATATATCGATTATATACGTATAAAGCGGATGGCGAGTGGACGGTAATATATTGTAAGACCTTTATGTACTATGTTAATTAACCCTCGGCTACCTGAGCCATTTTTTGTAACAAAATTGCCGAAGGGGGGGTGGTTACCACCCCTGTGATTTTCGTTACTGAACCCTGATTCTGTAAATTTGGTACCAAAGGAATAGCTTAGAGTTCTTCTTTCCATTGGTACCAAATAAGTACTACATCTCCATTTTGACCTCACCATGACGTCATATTTGAGGAAAGTACGAAATACATAATAGATGGTGGAAATTGATATTTTCGCAATTTAAAGCGACTCAAACACTCTTTTAAGCGCTAAAATGCTGTCTTATATAAAACTATCATTTCCCATCAGTAGAAGCTCAAAAACCCGCATGATAATCGATTTGTCCTAACCTTTGTGGGTGACAAAATTGCATTTTTTCACTGTGTGTGGGTCTATGGACAATGGCAGTTTTTGCTTGACATGCGGGAACTTTAATGGGACGTCTTGTGACGTACTGCTTTGCCGGTTGGTACATCATTTGGTCATCACTGGAAAGAGGAGGCCATAGCTAGTCTCTCTATTGGTACCAACTAGTTTCTGTGATGTTCCTTGTGTTGTGTTAGGCACGTTGGTACTGTCCTTTCCGAGGGGGGGGTGGTTACCACCCCCCCCTATCGATCACTTTGGTATCACCCACCCTGAATCTTCCTATACCCCGGTGGATGTTTTGTTTTTTGGGATTAAAATGAGCGACAGTCAGTGAACAATTACAATAAATAATTGCGCAAAACAGGGTTTTGAGCAAGCCGGGAAAAAAACCCTGAAGGGGGTGGTACCACCCCCCCCTTCGGTAGACGAGGTTAAAACATGAGCACTCCTCACTAATGGAGTGCAGTATTCGTTTCTTTTAGCTGTATTCTTTTAGAGATGATTGGAGATTTTTCAAATTTCTAATGGTTTCTATTAAAATTTTCCATATTTCAAACAGATTTATGTAAAGAAACAGAACTTAAAGGCACTAGCCGTGATATGATAAATCAGAATATCAAAGCATCAAAAATCAGATTTTTGCATGTTTAGCAAGTACAGGTATCCAGAGTAATCCAAATTGAGATTTTTTTTACTCCCACTTTCTGCAGTTTTATTTTATTTTCAAGCCTGTTTTGGGTCCTTTTTACCCAAATTTATGCACTTTATCAGATTTTTTGGGTCCGCTCATCAAATTTTCTTGGCATCCTTGCTCTGATATTTACAAAGTCACAAGGTGTGTGGTGTGATTAAAAAACATTATGAGCGGAATTTCCAGAACGCTCCCGGGTCAAATATATAAACAGAACGAATTCTGGAATGTTAAATTAATGTCCATGTGATGAGCGTTGTTCCAGAAACACACCATTAATGTTTAAAACTGCAAAATTACCCCTTATTCCCAACACGTCCGATGGCGAAAATGCTGATCCTTTTTCCCACTTGTTTTATTAAAGCGGATGTGTGGCTCTTATATATCTGAGTGGGTCCCCGGGGCAAAAAAGGCTGGGGTGGTTTGTGGCGAGGGTGGGGGTGTTGGGGGAGGGGGCTGGGTGGGAGTTGGGGATGGGGTGTGTGCATGGGGAGGGCGAGGTGTGGGGGCATTTGGGATGGGCAGGGTGCGGGTGGGTCGGGGTGTGGTGTGCGTCAAGCGGGGGGCGGGGTGGGTGCCAATTGGGGAGGGGGAAAGGTGGGTGCGTCGGGGAGGGAGCAGGGTGGGGTTACATAATTGGTGACCTCATGTAACCTTTTGTGCCATTCACAAACCGCCGGCCAGACGACACCTACGGCCCGAGGACCGCGATGTATTTTTTTGTAGATGGGAATTAGGAAATACTTGTCGCTTTCCTAAATACCAAACCAAAACAACGATCATACCATGGAAACTGTATATTTCCAGTTTGCTCATTTTTCTTCTTCTTGTGTATGAAGCAGCAGCTAAATATTTGGTAGTATGGTGGCGCCAGCTCACTGTTGAGTGGTTTGGGTTTGAGACGTCCTATGTCCACCGGCGGATGAAAGTAGGGCACTCATTGATAATTTGATCCACCCGTCTGTGATGGAAACCACATCATTGGCGACGTGGGAGATGGTTGCAACCGCCAATCTGTTCATTTGCTGTTGAAGGGCGAAAGGAAAGCGAAGAACCCGACTCCTTTTCGGATCCGGTTTAAGGGGACCCATTCCTTGCGTTGAAAGATTTCTCATTCTACCAGGTGGTAGTTCTGTCACATCCTCCTAGGTGTAATAGTGAGGTGGTCTGGTCTTGAGTAACTAGCCAGCAGTATTCCCATGTCTGTAAAGATGTTTAAATGGGGAGCTGGAGAGTCTAGCAGCATGTCGACATAAAGGTCTAGGAGAGCACGTGCCTGTCTGCCGAGCTGGTGTGATTCTTTGTTATGCAGCAGATGCCTGTTGTCCAGCATAAGAGCCTTTATCACCAGTTTTGGCATGTGGTTGTTTTCGCGTCCGAAGCACTGTACAGGTGCAATGCCTGAAGCACTGGTAGAAACTCGGATGGAGTGGGAGGGGACGGAGCAACCAGTACTGGTTCTTCAAGGTCTGTTGAGGACTTTGGTCCCAGCTCTTTGTGTTGGAGTCTGTTGCAGCCATGCTGTGTTGTCATATTCAGCATCGCTGTAGACCAGAGCCAGGGCGGTGGTGCGCAGAGTTGTTGGGCTAGCACCCAATGAGGGTGGATCCAGCAAGTCGGCACAGGGGGTTATTCCCAAATAACCTTGTGGCGCATAAGGACTTCGTGGTGCTGAGCCGATAAATTTGTCACGCGTCCTCCCAGATAATTTGGTGTAGGATTGTATAGAAGAGGCGCTCCATTGACGTTGATGTTCTGAAGCTGGCGATGAGCCTCTTTGGTGTTGAGATGGAAGACATTAGCGGTGGTCTTGGCTTTAAGTCTCCAGGTCTTGAGATATGCCTCCAATGGCCATATCTGCAGTGAGTGTACTTCTACTTCCTGTCCAGCTGCTTTCTTAGTTGAGAGGCAAGATCTCGGCGTAGCCATATTGTGTAGACGTTGTTTGAGGTAAATCGCTGTTATACAAGTTGAACAGCATGGGAGCCAGTACAGGTGCTTGTGGTACTCCGTTCCGCAGACGACAACTTTGCCCATTACTGGTCTTGAGAATAAAGCTACGGTTTGCAAGCATGTTACATATTAAAATGTACAAGGTGACGATATGGGATGGTCCTTGAAGCTTGAGTGTCAAGCCCTGGTGCCACACGGTGTCGTATGGCTGCAGTAAGGTCCACCAAGATGACGCCTGCCTTACGACGCTTTTCAAAGCTTTCCTCAATATCATGTGTGAGTTTTACAATCTGGTGGACAGTACTCTGGCCACGGCGAAATCCTGCTTGTTCGTCAGGCAGATGGGGTTCGACGACGGGCTCCAGCCGGGCCAGGATCATCCTCTCAAGGAGTTTGAAGGAAACACACAGTAGTGATATTGGGTGGTAGTTCTTAGGTTGTCGACAGGCTTGTTTGGTTTCGGGAGTGCGATGATAGTAGCCCTCCTCCAGATCTTGGGTAAGACATCTTCAAGACATCGTGGGCCGCATTGCATCAGGAAATCCGCTGGTATATTATCAGGTCCCTGGGCCTTTCCAATCTTAAGTTGGCTGATAGCAGAGGTAAGCTCATCTAGTGAGAAGGATGTTGAAAGTGACCCGTCCACGCCGGGGGCTCGACGACGTTTGGTGATCTTTTTTTAAACAGAGCAAGTGTGACCCTTATCAATGTCCTTGAAACGACCATTTGCGAGGAGTTGCTCAGAGATTGAGTGCGCAATCACTGGACATTTCGATGGTTTGGAAATTCTGCCGGTGAGGCGGTTTTATAGTCTTCCAGGCCTTCCTGCTGGAGTGAGTGAATTCGATTCCCTGGACCGTCTCCTCCCAGCCCTCACGACGTTTCCTGTCCAAGCAGTTTGTCAGAACTGAACCCTTGGTTGACGCTTCTTCCCCGGGTTCAGAATTCAGGAAATCATTGTAAAGAGTATCACATTCCTCATCCCAGGATGGGATATAACTGCGACGACAGCCACGTGGGATGGTCTTCTTTGCTATATTAATAAAGAGTTTACACAATGCTCTGTAAGAATTGTCCAGGTTGGAGGAGGTTGGTGTCGGGAGGTTGGGCACTTCTGAATCCACCAGGTTCTTAAACTGGTCCCAGTCTGCCTTGCGGAAGTTTCACATTTTCACTGGCTTTGTTGGTACAGGCTTAGCAAGGCTCTCCTGAGCGATCAGTGATGGTTTGTGTTGGGACTTCGGAAAGCGGTCGAGAACAGTACGGTGAACAGAGATAGTGTCCATGTTTGCAAATGCAAGGTCGGGATTTGTAGTTGTGTTTCACCTTCCAGAGTAGAAACTCTGGTTGCCTGGGGTCGTGCAAAAGTTGTACGCTGGATTTCGAAGCCCAGTCCCCTAGGGTGGCTCTGTCAGGGTTGGTATTCCTGTAACCCCAGGTAATGACTGTTAAAGTCACCAGCGTAAATGCAAGGTGCACCATAAGTAGGTAGAGAGTCTGTTTGAAGCCGATGGTTTAGGTGGCTTGTAGACATTGGTGACATGGACACCTGCAATTTGGGTTGTTTTCTCATTCCAGGTTGGAGTCTGTAGGTTATACTAAACAATTTTACACCAATTTTGTAAAGAATTGAAAACATGCAAATTTGGCCCCCTGTAGAATGGACCAATCAACAGTTTCAATTACCCTATCTCTGGTAACTGAACGTCGCGATATGGCCAAACTATATATTTTCTTTTCTGATTCCTTAATTAGACGAATCATTGAGAGACCTAATTAAACACCTTTGTAAATTATTTCCTCTTAAAAATATAACCCAGATACCGCCAAACGAACCCCTTGGACAATATTTGATTTTGGTAACGTCAGAATTCCTTAGTTTGGCATACTCGTGCTAAAATCATGTTAGAATTTAGTTTTAAGGGTGGCATGGGTGATCCTTGTAAGACTAGTGAGACTTCTTGCCTTTTGGAGAGGTAAAGAAAGTTGCAAGTGAGGAGGGTGTAACTGGTTTAAAATCGTATTTTAAATTTTTAGAAGACATTTAATTTAGATTAATCGCTTTTATTTTTTTTTGTGGTCCGCCACTATAGCTGGCAGGACCACTTAGCAATCGGTTGTGCGGTGTGTTGTAAGGTGTGTAATGTGTGTATTGTGTTCTTGTGTGGGAGTGTTGTGTCAAAAATTGTTAAGTTTTTTTTTTTCAAATTGATCCTCAATTGAAAAGTTACTTCATTGGAACCAAACGATCTGTCATAGGTGCACATGGGATCCCTCATATGTTGATGAGGTCAAAGGTCATGTTGAAAGGTCAAGTTCATGTGAGGTCAAGATAGTAAGATAGGCTAAAAATGTTAAAAGTGATCTAAGTGAAAACGTGAAGTTCAATTTGGAACCAAACGTTTGTCATAGGTGCACCATGCGGACCCTCCTATGTTGATGAGATACAAAGGTCACGTGCCAGGGCAATGGTCTGGGGCGGCCCACCGCTTATATTCTTTTAATATAGCGAGCGCGAAAGCCGAGACCGCGAAATTCTGTTTACAAATCCTGTACAGCGTCAAAATATATGCTAAATATATGATGCCTCTCTAGTGCCAGGACACAATGCATTTGCTTTTGTACAACACTTTTTACAGTATACGGACTAAGTTCCTCGATGACTACGATCGAATATTTTTCAAAGGTAGAAATAAAAGACGGCTTTGAACCGAGGAATTTTCTTGTGCAGGTGCTTAGGCCTCGTGTATAAATATTATGTTACTCACCGGCAAGTGTGACAAATTAATGCAGGCCTATGTGTATATTATTTTCTGTGTATATTATATCTAGAATAGTAAACCTCATTTAATATACCCAAAGAGTCAATTATCTAAATGGATAATGCAAGCTATCATAGCGTCAAAGCTGAGAAACATCCGACATCCAATAGAAAAAAAAATCAGAAATGCAAGAATGGTTGAAAGCCGGAATATCGCATTTTCCGCCAATTATAGGAAAAAAGAGCTCTACAATGTCATCAAGCAAAATAAACCACGAGCTCAAAAATATGAAATTGACATTCTGGCTTAAAAAATACGGCCATGAAATCGTATGTTTGCCTCCCTACCGCTGTGACTTGAACCGTGAAGAGCTGATAAGGGCCAACATAAAGGGTTACGTTTCTAGGAACAATACACAATTCAGTATGGCAGCAATTAAGAAATCATTTGATAAGGCAGTGGAACAAATTACAACTTCTGTACAAATGCAATGCGACACATCCTATATGTGGAGAGCTCTAATTAAGAGAACATCTGTTACATTGAAATTGAACAAGTTTTGTTGAACTTAGTAGAGGATTCTGACACCGAGAGCGAATCGCACGCAAGGGGTAAGTTGTTATTTAAAACATATCTTATAGCAGTAAAAAGTTGAATACAGCAATTTTTACAATAAAATCAATACAATTTTATTTTTTTTTTTTTTTTTTTTAAAAAAATCAGAAATGCAAGAATGGTTGAAAGCCGGAATATCGCATTTTCCGCCAATTATAGGAAAAAAGAGCTCTACAATGTCATCAAGCAAAATAAACCACGAGCTCAAAAATATGAAATTGACATTCTGGCTTAAAAAATACGGCCATGAAATTGTATGTTTGCCTCCCTACCGCTGTGACTTGAACCGTGAAGATCTGATATGGGCCAACATGAAGGGTTACGTTTCTAGGAACAATACACATTTCAGTATGGCAGCAATTAAGAAATCATTTGATAAGGCAGTGGAACAAATGACAACTTCTGTACAAATGCAATGCGACACATCCTATATGTGGAGAGCTCTATAAATTAAGAGAACATCTGTTACATTGAAATTGAACAAGTTTTGTTGAACTTAGTAGAGGATTCTGACACCGAGAGCGAATCGCACGCAAGGGGTAAGTTGTTATTTAAAACATATCTTATAGCAGTAAAAAGTTGAATACAGCAATTTTTACAATAAAATCAATACAATTTTAGAACAATACAAAGACAAAACTTATTTAAAGTCTGACTCAGAGATTTTGAAATATTATTTTTTTGTGTAATAATGAAAAATAGTCAACTAGAACTAAAGATAGTAACCTAAAATGCACAATTCCGAAATTTGAGATGAATCGGATTTTTCGTTTTGATGCAGTAAACATTTATGTGTCCCATAGGATACTGTGTATAACAAAAATTCCGGATCCGGAATTTTATAACAAAGTTGTGATTTTCTATATGAAGGAATTCGATTTAAGCTTAGCAATTTCACACAGTGATTAGTATACGGACATTTTTTTTTTTTTTTTTTTTAAAAAAATCAGAAATGCAAGAATGGTTGAAAGCCGGAATATCGCATTTTCCGCCAATTATAGGAAAAAAGAGCTCTACAATGTCATCAAGCAAAATAAACCACGAGCTCAAAAATATGAAATTGACATTCTGGCTTAAAAAATACGGCCATGAAATTGTATGTTTGCCTCCCTACCGCTGTGACTTGAACCGTGAAGATCTGATATGGGCCAACATGAAGGGTTACGTTTCTAGGAACAATACACATTTCAGTATGGCAGCAATTAAGAAATCATTTGATAAGGCAGTGGAACAAATGACAACTTCTGTACAAATGCAATGCGACACATCCTATATGTGGAGAGCTCTAATTAAGAGAACATCTGTTACATTGAAATTGAACAAGTTTTGTTGAACTTAGTAGAGGATTCTGACACCGAGAGCGAATCGCACGCAAGGGGTAAGTTGTTATTTAAAACATATCTTATAGCAGTAAAAAGTTGAATACAGCAATTTTTACAATAAAATCAATACAATTTTATTTTTTTTTTTTTTTTTTTTAAAAAAATCAGAAATGCAAGAATGGTTGAAAGCCGGAATATCGCATTTTCCGCCAATTATAGGAAAAAAGAGCTCTACAATGTCATCAAGCAAATAAACCACGAGCTCAAAAATATGAAATTGACATTCTGGCTTAAAAAAATACGGCCATGAAATTGTATGTTTGCCTCCCTACCGCTGTGACTTGAACCGTGAAGATCTGATATGGGCCAACATGAAGGGTTACGTTTCTAGGAACAATACACATTTCAGTATGGCAGCAATTAAGAAATCATTTGATAAGGCAGTGGAACAAATGACAACTTCTGTACAAATGCAATGCGACACATCCTATATGTGGAGAGCTCTATAAATTAAGAGAACATCTGTTACATTGAAATTGAACAAGTTTTGTTGAACTTAGTAGAGGATTCTGACACCGAGAGCGAATCGCACGCAAGGGGTAAGTTGTTATTTAAAACATATCTTATAGCAGTAAAAAGTTGAATACAGCAATTTTTACAATAAAATCAATACAATTTTAGAACAATACAAAGACAAAACTTATTTAAAGTCTGACTCAGAGATTTTGAAATATTATTTTTTTGTGTAATAATGAAAAATAGTCAACTAGAACTAAAGATAGTAACCTAAAATGCACAATTCCGAAATTTGAGATGAATCGGATTTTTCGTTTTGATGCAGTAAACATTTATGTGTCCCATAGGATACTGTGTATAACAAAAATTCCGGATCCGGAATTTTATAACAAAGTTGTGATTTTCTATATGAAGGAATTCGATTTAAGCTTAGCAATTTCACACAGTGATTAGTATACGGACATTTTTTTTTTTTTTTTTTTTAAAAAAATCAGAAATGCAAGAATGGTTGAAAGCCGGAATATCGCATTTTCCGCCAATTATAGGAAAAAAGAGCTCTACAATGTCATCAAGCAAATAAACCACGAGCTCAAAAATATGAAATTGACATTCTGGCTTAAAAAAATACGGCCATGAAATTGTATGTTTGCCTCCCTACCGCTGTGACTTGAACCGTGAAGATCTGATATGGGCCAACATGAAGGGTTACGTTTCTAGGAACAATACACATTTCAGTATGGCAGCAATTAAGAAATCATTTGATAAGGCAGTGGAACAAATGACAACTTCTGTACAAATGCAATGCGACACATCCTATATGTGGAGAGCTCTATAAATTAAGAGAACATCTGTTACATTGAAATTGAACAAGTTTTGTTGAACTTAGTAGAGGATTCTGACACCGAGAGCGAATCGCACGCAAGGGGTAAGTTGTTATTTAAAACATATCTTATAGCAGTAAAAAGTTGAATACAGCAATTTTTACAATAAAATCAATACAATTTTACAGAGACAATACAGAGACAAAACTTGCAAATATCTGCATAAACTTTTAGAGGAGGAGCAGAATATCATAGGGCCCTTATTTAAGGAGTTCGTTTACCTCCCACTACAGAAAAGGTTTGACACCTTTAGTAGTTATAGGCCAAGAGCATTAGTTATAAGGTGGACATGGCTGATAACAAGCCGATTTTTTCAGGATAGGCCCAGGGATATGTGTAGAATAACATACCAAAAGTCCCCAAGAATCCCTGTTGTGGAACTCTGAAAATCCAAGATGGCGTCCAAAATGGCCGCCATTGCCCATTTTTATTATTAACTTGCCTCCAGCTTAGCATGAAAAGTAACAAAAGGGTCTAATCATATGTTTTAAGGTACAAGAAATCCATTAAACGGTACCTAGGTAAACAAAAGATATAGCCTAAACCAAGCTGGCACCCCAAAACAGTTACTCAAAAGGCCGCTATGTTCATATAGATTTGCTTCTATCGATTAGAAATCTGGGCAAGTGTCCAAATGTATGTTGTAGGCTAGCAGTAGTTTATTACAATTGTTATAGAGTTGGTCCCATAACTTGTAAGTACCTTAAGCGTGCACAATACATTTAAACATGGCTGTATTAAGTTTATATTACCTTCACTTGAATTTACAGCTGTTTGTTCAAATCTCTTCCTTATGATCAGCAGCACCTAGTGCTGGTGCTGTGTTATGACATGACTGGCCGCTGCATTTATTGCACATCGAAGCGCAAAGAGTGCAAGCTTTTGCAATTGAAAGTCATATTGCTGCAATCATCACGTTTGCACCCACATGATACCATGTTAAGCAAGGTGTCAGGTGCGTGCAACAGGAATGACCATTTCTACATGCAGAAGTTCTCCGTCTTGTAATCACCACCCCAATCCGTTGGAGGCAGATTATTGCTCATGTACTGCTGAACTGTGTGATAAGTGCCATTTGAATGTTGCAGCACTTGTTGGAGGCTAGCTGAAATCTCGAACTTAAACATGTTAAAGAACCGCGACCAATTGAAGAGTGTAGAATAAGAATTACTTAATGGTCCACAGACGTTAGTCTAAGGAGATGTCTCCACTTGTTCAAATAGCAGCAGTAAATTAAAATATTCAATAGCTTTCATTCGCAAAGTTGTCAAAAAAATATTTAATTGTGTATATGTGTTTAATTTGCCGACAAAGTTGAGAGTGTGAAAATGGAAAAGTTTATAATCATGTAGAAAATTTTATAAAACTGCACCATTTTTGCCTTCTTAGAACATTTCTAACACTTAGAGGTACTTCTATTCTAACAATCTTCAATGCTATTTGTACACAATGGGACAATAATTGTTGAGTGAGTCGTAGCTGCTGGCCCCGTAAATCTTCAAAAATAAAGGCTTCTCCAACTCCCTCTACATCCTTGTGAGTGTTCTCACTGTTTGTAAAAGTATCAAGAGAGTAATATTCCTGCTTCTTGTGCAACAAATTGAATGCCTTAGTCTTTACACTGACGAAAAAAATGACAGACACAGTATCACAACCTAACACCGCATGAAGAAACATTAGGTGATCTTTCGTATCTCCTATAGTATCCTAAATATCACGGATGCTGAAAAATGTTACAGCCTTACTGCGGCATAACATGAACATGTCTGTAGAATCACTTGCTCTAGTCACTAATATGACAAGTAGGTCAGTGTCATTTCCAACTACAACTACTGGAGTCTCCTCTGTTTCTGCTGCAGCTAAGGCTGTTGAATCTATCAGCCTGTTTGACATGCATGTCAGCCATTAGCAATTTCTCATGCAGAAGTTGAATGAATCTCTTATTGTTACTAGTTGCCAAGAATGATTCTTGGCTAGTGGTTGTTGGCGTGCTTTCCTCAAATATGTGTCTCGAGATGTTCCCTTTTGGGCTCGCTGTTCCTGTTCGGCACCCTTCGTGGACAGCACACTGCCATATCTATCGAAAACAACTGTTCACCCATCACCCATCACCATAATTCTTCAGGATGTATGAAACATAGGCCTGTCATACGTGGATGGTTTGGACCATACAACTGGATGAAGCAGATTCCACCTTCTATGACATGTCTCCATGACACATCATGGAGAGGTGACAAAGTAAATACAATTGGCTCCAAAGAGAAAACCGTAAGAGTCAAAGGGCAGAATATTGAAGTTAATCCATCTCTCCTATTCAACAGGATTTACATGTGTCTTGAATAACAGCTCTAAGATGGACGAGTTCCTTGCTTATGAATTTGTGACTCGGCCACCTTCTCTATTCAAAGACGGGTAATGTGAAAGCCAACAAAAGGCCATTGATGAACTCCTTCACCCAGCAATCCAAGCTTCCAGGGAATATACTGTATGGCAGCAGGATGTCCACGAAGGTTGCGGAACAGACACGGTGAGCCCCAAAGGGAACATCTCGAGACATAATATTTGAGGAAAGCATGCCAACGGCCACTAGCCAGGAATCATTTTTGGCAAATAGCAACAATAAGAACAGATTCATACAACTTCTGTGTGAGAAAGTACTAATGGCTGACATACGTGTCAAACAGGCTCGAGCAAGTGATTCTACAGACATGTTAATGTAATGACGCATCAAGGCTGTAACATTTTTCCACATTGTGATATTTAGGAAGCTAGGCTATCAAAGTGCTTCTTTATGCAATGTCAGGGTGTGATTCGGTGTCTGCCATTTTCATCAGGGTAAGACCACTGACCTCTACACATGGATAGCGGGTCTGAGTCGCCAATTGAAACAACAGGCGGGAAACAATATTCCTCACAGATGTTCAATTGTTATACAAAATTCCTTTAACTCTGACAATAAAGTGAAGCCACATTGTGCAGGTCAAAATGCAACTTGCTGTTGTTTCACTCGGCGACCATTCAACTGTGCAGCAGCCCGCTATCCATGTGTAGAGGTCAGTGGGTAAGACCAAGGCTTTCAATTATGAGATAGAGGGTGATGCAGTATGGGAGAACAATGAGTCCGAGGTAGGAAAAACTACATAAAATGTGAAGCGCAGCCAAGCCCATTATTTTAATTTTTTTCTGGCACAGGATACATTATGAGCCCTTAGATAATACTGCAAACCCTTTATTTCTATTTCCTAAAGCAGCTTGATTTATAAGAAAATGTATGTGCGACCCACTGTTGCAGAATAATGGCCAGTAAACTGACCAATCAGAAAGCTGCATTTGCAATAATGGGGAGTAGAGATGTGCAATAAATGCAGCGGCCAGTCATGATGATAATGAGGAGATTGCACCAAGAGTTGTGAACTCAAATAAAGTTCAGGACTGATAGAACAGGTATGGTATACCCATGGCTCGAAAAAGTGGGGAATTTGGGAAGCTTCTTCCTAGGAAAGTTGGCCATCTGGAGGGAAACTTGGCCATTTGGAGGAAAATTTACACATAAGATATAGTGGGAAATCTGTGAGAAATGCAACTATATCTTCCCGGGAAATTTACATTTTTTCAAGCCCTGGGTATGCTATTTATGTACTGTTGCAGTGTAGGTGCTTAAATGAAATATTCAAATTTTTGTTCAATCTCAGTTTTGGACTACATTCATAAAATATATTTACCTACCTCACGAATGCCGAAAAAATATACAATTGAGATGTAAAATTAACAAAGAGGGCATTTTAATTTTTGCTTGTTTTGACATACGAAGAAAACCGGGCGGATTTTTCGCCAATCAAAAGCGCCCATTTTTGCTCTCCATCCTCGTGACGTCAAGTGATGACCAAAACTCGTGTTGACTCGAATTGTTATTTCTGGCACTGTAATATTGATGGATTAGAAATAAAATAAAATGTAGAAAAATAAGTTTACGAATGACATATTTTGTTTCATTTCGTTGTGTTTTAATTATTATTAAGTGCAACCCTGCGTATGATGTTCACAACAACGTAACTTATGATGGTCTCACTTGACGTCACCCTTTTGCCTGCGATGTGGATTTGTCGGAATCGTTTTGCGAGTAATCTCTTCGGGCGGAAAATTAAAAGGCAAAATACTCACAAAGTGGGACAATTTTCACAACTTATTTTTATTTATGATGTCATCTACGTTTCTTAAGCTTTTCCATCCATACCATTTTCAAAATATTCGAATCTTGACATATTTTCCTTTAAAACCGTTTTGGGTCCTGTGGAGAACACATGTATTAAATTATTGGTAGCCTGAAACATACATTTGGACCCTTTTCAACCGAATTGTAATGACGCTGGAGGAAAATTTATTTGAAAATGTTGGCCATTTTGATTAACTATTTGGGCGCCATCTTGGTTTAGGCTATGTAGAAGCTTTTGTTCACCTACGTAACAGTTTTATTAGATTTCACATACCTTAAAACATATGATTAGACACCTTTTTCACTTGTCATGCTAATCTGGATGCAAAGTTATGATAAAAATGGGGAATGGCAGCCATTTTGGGCGCCATCTTGGTTTAGCCTATGTAGAAGCTTTTGTTTACCTAGTTAACAGTTTTAATATATTTCTTGTACCTTAAAACATATGATTAGACACCTTTTTCACTTGTCATGCTAATCTGGATGCAAAGTTATGATAAAAACGGGGAATGGCGGCCATTTTGGACGCCATCTTGGATTTTCAAAGTTCCACAACTGGGATTCTTGGGGAC
>JAMKCH010008066.1:0-30499 GCA_023653785.1 Ophioderma brevispina
TCGCTTGACTTTTTTTTTCCTGTTCCCTTTTTTTTTCCTGACGATTTTCCTCGATTTTTTTTTGTTGAAAAGTCTAGGGTCGGGTGGGTTACTCCAATACAATTTTTTTGGCTAAGGCTTGGACAGCCAATGATATTGTGTTAAATTGAATTTGCACACCTAAAGTTGCCTCTAGGGTGTGCCTTATTATTCTGAGCACACAAAGTTGCGTTGCAGGGGCTAACAGTTTGCACTGCTTAACAAGTTGTAATATGGGGTCTAATAGTTCTGCACTATAACATATTTGAAAATATTTGAAGTATTTGGTTGTGCAGAGGAGCTATTTAAGGACTTGTTCTGTGGTACTGACCCATAGTAGGGACATATAGAAGTCATATGCAAGGCAAGTACCTTTCTGGTGAATAAGAATTCGTTAATTCGTGGATCGATCACCACAGGGAATCCGTTTTATGTGAACAAGTATGCCTAATTGTGTCCGCTCGTGTCTCATCTTACAGAGGCTGTCTCATAGCGTTCTCATGCAAACAGGCAACCCTATATTAAAGATATAGCACATTTTTTGAAGAGGTCCCCCAATTTTCAAAAGTGAGATTTTTACCACGGTTGCATTGGTCACTGGCCTAGTAAACTATGACTTGTGAATGGTACAGCTCAAAATTTTCTGTGTCACAAACGAAGGATAATAATTAGAATAATTAGCGGGATCCCGATAATAATTTAACGGCTGCTGGAAACAGCCTTTGCAATGTGAAATAGCCCGGGAAATAGTGCCATACACGTGTCTACCACTCATCACTAGTTGTTTTAATGGTCAGGCAAGTCAAGTTAGAGGTTTTCTTCTCGGACGGTGCCCTATTTCATCATGGAGGACATAAACGTAGCATTTCCAGCTCTGTCGTAACTTCCAATCTGGGATCCAATTCTAATTACAAAATCGCTTATTTATGATAAAACGATTTTAGCATTCTCTTTCGCAGGTAGTTTCCTAGACAATTGCCAATGTAACTGTGTCAAAAAATCAATTTTGAAAATGGGGGGGCGCTCTTAAAAAAAGTGCCATTATTGCTTTAAGGAGCTTGCTTTGCATATTGCTCTGTTTGGCTAATTAGTACATAGGTGAACTTCCACCAGATCCCCTGTCAAAATTGATAAAATTGGTAGTCGGGGTAGTGGTCTTAAAAGAATTAGCCATCTATGTCATCATTTGTGCATACTGCGACAGACCGGTCTGTAGGTCAAAGGTCATGCTTTTGTTTTTAGATTTCTACGATTCTTCCCAAGAAAAGTGCTAACTCTCTCACAAATTTTCCGCCTCTTTTCCCATGGAATACTGTGGCAAAGTCTCTTCAAAATAAACTATAGGGTAAACATAAATACCCAGATCCCACAATCCCATATCAGATTGACCAAGGACTTATACTCTGGGCCCTAATTTCTTGGACATAACAAACGAGAGCGTGCTCATGGAGCGTATGCGTCTATGTGCAACACGATGGCACGCCGTTTTGGCGGGGAAGCGGGCGTAAGTTCTAAACTGTCCAAGAAATTATGAGCCAGGTATGTAACCCGGGTGAGGATAAGCACCAACATTTGTAACACATATCACGACATAAAGGTTTGAGGATTAAATATGTGTACAGACTGACAGGACCACCTGAAACGTGATTCTTATAGTGCCGCAAGTGGTGCTTAAGGAGAGGGGGCCAAAACAGTTTGTACAGGGGTCAAATGTGTAAATTGATCCACTCATGTTGAAAAGCCACACCATGTTTTGTCTAACCAAAGGATTCAGAAAAGGTATAGTTTGTAATGGTACAGCTTTAAAGTTTCAGAGTTATAGGCTAAAAACAAACAAAATCAATTAAAAGGTCAATTCAGTTGTACAGGGTCAATTTAAAATGCTCCGATTGGATAAAAATGTGCAAATTATTGGTGGAGCTCATTGAATAAAATAGGGAATAGTTGTGAGTGTCTCAAATGCTTGCATTAAGAAAGTAGGGGGGGTAACAAGATCAAGCCCCATTGAATGAAAGGGACTTGACCTTCTGTGCCCCTACATACGGAAAATAAGCATTTAAGGACAGTCAAACCTATTCTTATTTTAATCCTATGAACTCCACCATAAGTGCACTATTTTTTATCCAATCGGAGGCACTTTGACAATTGACCCCTGTACAACTGCAATTGACCTTTATATGATTTTTGCCTGTTTTTAGCCTAAACTCTGAAACCTTAGGCTGTACATATTACAAAACTATCCTTTCTGCATCCTTATGGTGTAGACAAACATAATGGTGGGCTTTTCAACATGATTGGATCCATTACAAAATTTGACCCCTGTACAAACTTGTTTTTGGCCCACCTCTCTCTTAAGCACCACTTGCGGCACTTAGAATCACGTTTCAGGGGTTCTGGTCAGGCTGTCAACATATTTATCACTCAAACCTTTTGTACTTGGAAAGGTATATCAACAAACTTTGTGCTAGCTCCAGGGCTAATGTGGGTATAGTTTTGGATGCAGTAATACCCATGCGCTGCTTCCTATTGTGAGAAAAAAAAAAAAAAAATAGCATATTAGTAATGCTCCTTTTGGCAGTTTCTCTGATGTGGCTCATGCTACAAGGTGGACCTCTTCCAAGACCAATTTCTAAATTTTATGAACTTGGTATGTGGATCGTGTGTAATGCATTAATAATCATGCATTGTGGCTAAGTCTTGTGGCTATTAACCTATTTGTGACTTCCATGCTGCACCAGATCCCAATGGCCCCTGGTGGTAGTTGGTGCTTACACGAACAACCATCACTGTGTTCATCATTATTTTGTGCATATTAATGATCTTATCCACATACTTGCTCACCGCCCAGTGGCTTACCAGCGGGGGGATGGGGGCGCAAGCCCCCCAAACGGAACCCTTGCCCCCGCCCCCCCCGCTTTCCCCCCAAATGAACTGACCTTTTGTACGTGTCTATGGGAAAGGACCCAAATTAGCCCCCTCAAAAAATGCCTTGGCACCCCTTCTGCCCCCCCCCCCCCCCCCATTGCAAAGGTCTGGGTACGCTACTGTGTCCCACCAGGGGGATCTTACAACTGTAAGGTGCAGTACTTAACAAACTCCTAATTTTGGCTGATGTACCGTTTCTTCTATTCAAAATAGAGATTGGTAAATTGAGCCATTTGGGTAAACGTTGTAGTAATACTCTCAACAGTTTTTACAAAAAGTCAAGTGTTTGGCAAAATAAGGTGAAATTCAAGTTGAATATTTGTACTCATTTATGGATTTGTAGCTTCAAAATTTTAAAGTTAAAGTTGATCAGTTAATATCCGATTCATGGGAAGGTGAAAAAGAAATCAACAGGCCGCATTTCTTGACTCTTGGTTCTAGGCATCCTTGTCACCCAGTGCTTGTCACCATTTGCAGTCATTCATTTAAAACCCAGGAGCTAGACACATGGTGTACCATCTCAAGTACACAAGGTTTGAGTATTAAATATGTTGACAGACTGACAGGGACGCCCCATGAACGGTATTCTTAAATGTTCGCAAATGGTGCCTTAATGGAGAGGGGGACCAAAACAAAGTTGTACAGGGGTCAAATTTTTTAAATTCTCATCATGTTGAAAATCACACCATTTTGTATGTGTCTATCAATAAGGATTCAGAAAAGGTATAGTTTGTAATATGTACAGCCTAAAGTTTCATGACGTTATAGTCTAAAACAAGCACAAAAGCAATAATAAGTGTCACTTTCGTTTGGTCAGGTCAAATTTTTTGAAGTTGCTCCGATTTGCTAAAAATGGTACAAATTATTGGAGGAGCTTCTCGGGGTTAAAATAAGGAATAGTTTTAAATAACTGTCTTAAATGCTTAGTTCTATGTAGGGGGGGCACCGCAGGGTCACGCCACTGCATTCAATGGGGATTAATCTTGTTACCCCCCTACTTTCTTAGCAAGCCTTTGACGAACTCAAACTATTCCTTATTTAATCCTATTAGCTCCAACAATAATTTGCACCATTTTTTATCCAAATCGTATCAGATTTTAAAATTTGACGGCCCTGTACCACTGAAATGACCCTTTTTATTGATTTTTGCGTTTTAGCCTCTAACTCTGAACTTTAGGCTGTACATATTACAAACTATACCTTTTCTGAATTCCTTATGGTTTGACACAAAATATGGTATACTGTTTCAACATGATTTGGATCAATTTAAATTTTGACCCCTGTACAATCTTTGGTCGTGGCCCCTCTCTTAAGGCACCACTGCGGCACTTAAGAATCGCGTTTCAGGAGGCCCTGTCAGTCGTCTACATATTTAATCACTCAAACCCTTTGTACTTGAGTTTGGTTACCATGTGTGGCTAGCCAGGGCTAATTGAGCGCTTGTAAGCCTCGAATGAATCAAACTTTTGTTTACGGAATATCAAGATTTATTCACTTAAGCTATTGACTTCAAAGTTCAAACGTCCTAAACTGGAGAACATTTGCAATCCACACCACCACACCTTCAAAACTGTTTCTGCAAATTACAAAACAAACAAGCTCGACAAAATCGCTCAAAATCTCGGAAGCGCGGATTATAGGGGGGGGGGGGGTCTCCATGATGAAATGAATAAAAGAAAATGCACTTGTTGTGTGTCTTTGGAAATTTACATGCACATGCATATCTGCATTGGGCTTTAACATAAAAATATAAAAAACATAAATATATAATTAAAGCACCGTCCAGAGATACGGTGGCGATCATAACTTCTGTTTTGTCCTGGTTGTACAGAGAATCGCGATAAAATCATATGTAGATGTAGAAAAATGTCTCTCTTTTTCTAACGATACGTATCATACCATATCGTATTACACATATACAACCTCACATACCCCTTTAGAGTCCAGCCCCTCAAAAAACACTCATTTAAATCTGCAGCCCCCTAAGTAAATATAATTCAATATACCCCTTATAAGTCTACTATCATCCTATATCAAAAAACAACATAACCCTTTAATCCAATACCCCATTAATGGTCTTGCAGGTTTCAAATAAAGTCCGTTCTAGCAGTTTGGGGAAGAAGGTTTGAAGGTGTTTTCTTGTACTTCAAGGGTGCTGAACAAATTTTTTGGTCCAATTACCTCTGGAAATGTGGGGAAGTCCTCGCTAGATAGCGGCGACTGCCGCGACGACAGTGAAATTTAGACGACGACGACGATGGGCGCGGGGACGGGTGGGGTTGGGTACCGAAGAGGGTGTAAACTTAGATAAGTCAATTCATTAGACACATCATAAATAATGAATAGCCCTAATATTCCCCCCCCCCCCCCCTTCTCTCTCTAACCGAAAAAGGTAGGGGAAAGTGCCCTGTAAACTTGAAAACAGGACCAAAGGTTTTGACCAGGCTAAAGGGGACCCTGAGCTTGATAGCCGTTGAGGGGTTTCGGACTAGATAGCTTGTTATTCATGTTTATTAGATAAGAAAGTAACACAACTTTTGCTCTATTTCCCTCCTACAAGTGTTGATTTATTAAATTAGTTATGTCAGTAGGCTTTTAGACCCCCTTTCAAACCACTCTCTGCGGGAAGTAAAATGAATTTAACTGAGCTTGCTCTGAGATTTGTATTCAAACTTCATCTTGATGGAATGGGAAGTAGGCCTATTAAAAGAATTTAATTACTATTACTTGCAGTGGCGTTGCCCAGACCTTGCAAAGGGGAGGGGGGGGGGGCAGAAGGGCTGCGAGGCATGTTGAGGTGCGAGAATTTGGGCCTATCTCCAAGACACGTACACACCGGTCAGTTCATTTGGGGGGGGGGGGGGGCTTACGGGTGGCAAGGGTTCATATGCTCAACAAAAAGCCTCAAAAATTTTACTCTGAAAATGAATTCGGCGATAGGCCTCAGTGTTTTATAAAACGGTGATTCAAAATACGAAGCGGGATATTAGACCTAGGATCTGGAAAATTGATTTAAACAACTACAGAATGTCAGAAAAAAAGTGAAAAAAAGTAGATTAGTCCGAGAGAGACTTTATTTTAGGTATGTATTTAGACCGCGGCATATGCATTTTTTTTTTTGACTGATTTTAGCGGACGCTTAGGCCGTATTCTCAAACGATGTTTAACGCTAATCCATGGTCCTAAAATCGCAATTTTTAAGGGCACGCTAAAACAAACGCAATTCTCAAAGCATGGTTACTTTAAACGCGTTTTAATTTTAGCCGAACATCGTAAAACCATGGCCTCTAAAACGTTGTTAAACTTAGAATTGGTCGGGGGGGGTAGGTTAAGTCGTGTTTAACTTAAAGTTTAATCAAATGCCTGATATTTCCAATTTATGCGGATACTCGTGGTTTAGACCAGTACATCCTTATTCTCTTATCATTTCTTTTTCGAAGTCCTCAGTCATTTCTTCTAGTCCATTGTCTTTCTTCTCTATTTTCATGCTCGTGTTTATCTATTATAGTATTGAATGCTAGCAAAGTGGCGGCACAAACGACATAAAAACAGTTGTAATAGGTCCGGGCTTTTGTTCAATGCATCAACAATTTAAAAGCTCCTTGCGTAAACGTGACATTTGAATTTACCCGTGGGCTTCATGCAGTTACATTACAACTACGGAAGGAATTGTCATGACATATAATATTGTTCACGCCACATGTAATTGAATAGGCGAAGGATTAGTCACAGTTCGGTGGAATGATATTTACGGGCGGTGAATACAGTGGTTAACTAAACGACTTGTTAAAGTATTTAACCTGCTGTTTTTTAAACAGTGCGTTTAGCTAAACTTACAGTTAGGCCTAACCACCGTTTATTTTAAAACATCGTTTGAGATACGGGCCTGAATGTTTATAGAGGGTAGGGCTTTGGATAAAATAATTTATCTTCATAATAATAGGTTACGTATTCATAATATATAGTGGTACTCCTAAATGGAATTGATTTGGAAAGTATAAGTCTTGCACCACGCTAACTCTCCCCCCCTTCCCCCGTCAACCAACCGAGTACAGGTGACCATACCCATTTAAACAGGTGCACCACATTCCACAAAACCTTGACAATAGGTGGAAAATTGTTTACCGTTACCTGACATGAGTGTATTACTTCGCAAGAACTTAGTGCAACAAATGTAAAATGGAGTTTTTAATTGATAACACTGTCATTTATATGACTTGTGGTCTTTTTTTTCACGTTTAAATATTTTAAATGCAAATGCAGCGGTTAGTTTGTGGTAAATTACTATTAAAAAAACGTATTTATAAATTGTTCAACATTGCCATGATTGGCTGTAAGCGGAACGAACTTTCAACCATGCATGCTGACGACCTAGGTTGAGCAGACGACAGCGAAGGGCAGCGGAGGGATAATCACAGAAGTTTGATCGGCAATCGTTTGGAGACGAGAATGACTGAAACTGGAAACTTGTCGGAATTACAGGTAATAAAAGTGAGTCAGTGTGTGGATGACTTTTATATCAAGTGAGATAGGGTTGTAGAAGTTTGACAAAGGTATACGGAAACGCCTGTAGACCCGATAGATAGGGCTATGGAAGTTGGGCCTAATGCTGTGTCGCTGGCTTACTTTCGAATTAAGCCCAGGTAATAAGCTGCCAAAGCTCGCGCAGACAGTATTGAAGTGATAAAGGTAACTTTTAACTGTATATTTTGAAATATAAGTGTTTAAAAAACAAAGTTCTTGATTTCACGCATTTAGACATATATAGGCCTTGCCATGCATAGGCCTATAATAAGCTTCAAGTTTACTTAAATTGCTTCGTTTCTTTGAGCTTCTTTGATAGGTTTGATCGTCGAATAAACAAAATTTTCTTTTCATGCATGTGTTTAGGCCTACTATGTCTTTTAATATTATCTTCATATAGGGCAGCAAACCTCACGCCTGCGGAGTAAACTAGGCCAACGTTTGTTTTGTCCTTTAACTTGAAGAATTGCCTTCGTATTTTCGGAATGTGCAATATTGACTTGAAGACACTGCAGAGTGAACTGAAAACGTGATTTAGCCTATACTATTTTCATATGATGGTGATTTTGAACAGACTGGAAAAAAGGTAAGTCAAGCAAGGCATGGATAAGGTAAGTATGGTAAAATTCAAGTGCGAAATAGGAAATTAAACCTACAGGCGTAATCAGTAGTTGGGTGGTTCTTCGCTAAGTGTCTACTTTCGTGTCCCGCTACTTTAACTCACTATAAATGACAAAAAATACAATTCTGAAATATTTATTTTGTGGTTTTGTCTTGATAAATATGATCTTTATTATAAAAAATTATAAAAACCTTGATAAACAAAGTTAAATGTTGTTATTTTTCCTAATGTTTGATGCAACCCCCCCCCCCAAAAAAAACCCTATGTCCCTATGGTTACGCTTAAAATTACAATTGTCATTATTTATTTGGTAGTAAATGTTTTCTTTTTGGAAATACTCTTGATCACTAAGTATTTACTGATTGAACATATCCTATCTATCATATAATGCCATAATGCATCAATTAAATCCTAAATTTTACCATTTTTGTTCAAAAAAGTCTGTCCCTGGATTTGAGTCATTTCCGTAACGAACATTTGAAGGGCAGTCTATAAAATTGAAAACTGAATCCAAAAATTAACCTGGTCAATAAGTACCTGCATGAATTGGCTACTTGGCACACATCATTTATCTCCGGTATCTATGATGAATATCCATCAAAATACAGACTTTGGCAAAAATGAGGGAGAGTAGCTTTATTCAGTGTCATTTCCGTAACGTTGTATAATATATAAATATAGGAAAGTAATGTCCTTTTTGATTGGCAGTGCAAAATATATAAACAATCACGCTAGGCATCGCCCTCGGGAGACGTTATACTGGTCTAAATGTTTGAACCATCATTTCCGTAACGGTCATTTCCGTAACTTTTTACCGTTACGGAAATGATTCTTGACCTTTCACCTGTTCATATTGGCAAGAAATCTGTAGTCATAATCAATCTGGTTTTCTCCTTCCCCTCCATTTTGAAAGATCCCTCCCTCAATTTCTTTCATTTTTTGTTCCGATATGAGATACGTAGTAGAATTTTACTCAGCTTGACCTTTACTGTCTGATTGGTCCTTTTCCATAATAAATAGTGTTACGGAAATTACTACTTTAATGTTTTTCCCTATGCTACCAACACGTGAAAAATAGATGTCGCATAAAATTATTTGAAGGCTCTAGAGATCGCGCCGAGTGCCTCATTCTAGTATTTGTGCCCTATTGTGAACACACATTCCAAGAAAAAAAATTATGATACTCTTGAAGAACTTTTTCTCATTTTTTTTAAACCCTCGTCTACCTGAGCCATTTTTTTGTAACAAACTGCCGAAGGGGGGGGGGGTGGTGGGTACCAACCCCTGTGATTTTTCGTTACCTGAACACCCGATTCCTGTAATTTGGTACCAAAGGATAAGGGTCTTTCTTTCATTGGTACCAAAATAAGTACCAACATCCCCATTAATGACGTCACCATGACGTCATATGTTTGAGGAAAGTCCCGAAATATGGATATAGTGGGAAATTTTAAAGCGACTCAAACACCGCTTATTTAGCTTCTAAATGCTTTCATTATATAAACCTAGTCCTTTCCCATCAAGTAGAGTCAAAAAACCGCATGAAAATCTGATTATCTGATTTTCCTAGCCTTTTTGGCGAAAAAATTGATTTTTTACTGTGTGTGTCTATGGACATGGCAGTTTGCCCTTGACATGCGACCTTTTATGACGGCATTTTGACGTAATCCTCGGCATGTGGTAACTCATTTTGGTATCAATGGAAGATGCGGACCTAGCTATCTATTGGTACCAAAATCAAGATTACCTGTGATGTTCCTGTGTTGTGTTAGGCATGTTTTGTGTACTGATTGGTACTATCTCTTCCGAAGGGGTGGTTACCACCCCCCCCCGCCCCCCCTATCCTCACTTTGGGTAACCCGGTATTTACTATATACCGGGGGGCCGGGCGTTTGGATTTTTTGTTGGTGGGGTGGGATGAAAGGAGCGTAACATGTCAGGAGGGTTGACAATTACACATAAAATCATTTGGCACCAAAAACTGGGGGGGGGGGGTGTTGGGTGTAGGGGTGCAAGTCCGGGGTAAAAACCCCTGAAGGGGGGGGGGGGGTGGTAAACCAACCCCCCCCTTCGGTAGACGAGGTTAAAGCAATAAGTAACACTTACGAAGAACCACCCATTTACGACCTTTTAGGATTCAAGCTTATTTCTTGCTTATGGCGGGTGCAGATGCTAGATACATGAGAGCCTAATTCTCAACATGTGTTAAAATAAACGGTGGTTCGGCCTAAACTAAACTGTGGTTAGACTAAACCGCAATGTGTGGTGCACTGTGTGGGGTGCAAAAACCGCAGGTTACATATTTTAACAAGTCGTTGTGAGCTAACCAAACAGCTGAAAAAAAAACTGTAATTTACACGCCGTAAATATCACCCCACCCAACTTGACTTATCTCGCCTCCTATCGGAATTACAGTTCGTGAACAATATTTATCTGTCAGACAATGCCTTCCGTAGTGGGGGGTGGGGTGTAAATGTCGATGCCATGACGCCCACGGGTAAATTTCAAAAATGTCGCGTGTAGCAAGGAGCTTTAGAATTGGTTGAATGATGGAGGACAAAACCCCCGGCCCTATTTACAAACTCCTTTATGCCGTTGTGCCCACACTTCGCTCTCATCAATACGTATAAAACAGATAAAACGAGCCATGAATAGAAGCAAGGAAAAATGGACGAGAAGAAATAACTGAGGACTCGGAAAAGAAAGATTAAGAGAAATAAAGGAAGTGAATGGTCTAACACGGAGTATCACATCGAGCTGAAAATACTTGATGAAAATGTGCAATTCAACACGCTTAATCTACCCCCGGACACCAAGTCTAAGTTTAACAACGTTTTCATGGCATGTGTAACGATGTTCGGATAGAAATTTAAACAGGCGTTTAAAAGTTAACATGCGTTTAGAATTGCGTTTATTTAGCGGGCGTTTAAATTGCGATTTAAACCAGTGTAGCGTTTTAAACATCGTTGAGAATACGGGCATAAGCCTAAACTTTCCGCCGTCTTGTTTCTTGTGTGTGAAAGTGAAGGCATTATTTTCATGCATATGCAACCGCAATAAAAACATGAAAATCTAAAGGTCGTAAGTAAATAAGAATGTCATTATGAGTCGAACAGTTTGCATCGAATCGACCAGGAAAATGGCGCAGGGGGGGTGGATATTGCGACGTGCTTTTTTCTGATTTTCACCAGTGCCGTGTCAAATTAAAGATCAAAAGATACTATTTAAAGGCGTCTGCAATATAGTATCAGTAAGAACATCAGCAACCACAAATATAGGTAGCCTAGTAGTACCTCTTGTACCACCTTCTAAAAAGCTTTAACAGGCTGGACATCCACGTGACAAATCTACACGTACATATTATTTATTAATTTTGACAATGTCCTCCCAAAATATGTGTGTGTTAAATAGTCGTTATGGCTTAATGGCGTTAGGAATATTAGTTTTCTATCGAATTTTGTTTAAAAACAAGCAGGATGGAAGTCAGTTTATAGACCTACATCTTTCTGAAAGAATGCATGATTTAATGATCGAATAGATTTACATAGCTTTGATATATGTCTAAATGGATAAGCCAATGCAGAAAGTACGACCTTAGTTTCAGGGTATGCCAGGGAAGCTGCATAAGAGACAATGCCTACTTTCCATCCAATCTGCTTCTTGTGTGGAAAGGTTAAGGATTATCTGTCTTTATACGCATCTCACCTGCCATAAAACTTGACAGGCCCGCTTGTCGGCTTGTTAGCGTCAGATAGTTCGACAAAAGGTATAGACCAGGTACAGACTACGTCATTCTTTTGTTGACTGCGAATCCAGTCCTGCCAATCGTTATGGCCCATGATCAGCCGTAGCAGGATTTATGCGGGGGGGGGGGTGCGGATTGCCAGAAGAGGACCTTTGCGTACCAAAAAAAAAAATTTCGGCTCGCTGCGCTCGCCGGTGACCCAAAATTTTTTCACGTCGTCTACAAATTCTGAGGGGGGGGGGGTTATTTTTTTTGTGTGGGGGGAGAGGGGGTGGAGAGGAAAGAAAAAATTTCGTCGCAGCTTTGAGAAAAAACAGTATAGTAACAACAACAATCGTAATGGGATGGTTAACAGCGGCTTAGTCATGCTTATAGTAGATTCAAACCTCGTGTCACCTCTGTTACTTTTTCAAGTATTGGATTGATTGAGGGGGATGTGCAGTGGATGGAAATAACAATTACACGCTAAATCTATTGAAGATAAGTCCGATAGGAGAGAAAAATCATTCTGTGCTTATGAAAAAACGTAAACCACCATTTATAGTAATTCTGACTAAGCTTGACTCGCACTGCTTCAATGGTACCGTCAATGCAACAGGTGAGTTGAATGTTAATGACTTTGAGCTCCAAGGTTTAGCTACCTTTGTTTGGATACAAAGGTTACACAAAAGTCTTTGCGCTCTCCATGTAAACTTGAAGGCCAGATTTGGGCGGGCCACATATTCTGCCTTCTCTCCCAACTATCGACGCTGTCCAAAACTTTTCCTCGGTGACACGATGGGTTGAATCACGATCAGTCATTCATTCATACCATGCACCACAACCCTTAAGACAAAACTTTCATTGAGCAAAACGACGGACCTTAGACATGGCAAAGCGGACCTTCAACATCATTAAAGCGGACATTTGTCATTCACCCCGCCACCCCCCCTGGCTACGGCCTGGCCTCATAGTATTATATCTAACAGATACAATGTCGGTGGAACAGTCAGGCCGACCTATTTAAAGAAACCAGGCCCTAACATGTTTACAACTATCAGTGTAAATGGTCTATAGAATTTGGCATACACACACACAAGCCTTTGAATGTTCAACGGCTCAGAAGTCTTAGTACATCGAAGGGGCGAAATTTTCATTTATAAAATTAAACAATTATAAAATGATTTTCGTTGATTTTTACGATAAAAGTTGGTTATCTGCCACTGGCCCGCGCCGTTTCCATGCATGGGAGGGGCCATATTACACCGAGGGGATATGAGGTGTATCGTGAGGAACAGGAAAAATCGTTCGCGAGTAGAGCGGCCTCAAACACGCGAAAAATTGTCATAATATAGGAGAACCTGACCTGCATGCAGGCCGTACGCAGGGGGTGCGGCACACCTCCATCCCCCCACAAAAGGTCCACTTTTTACTGAATTTTTGGATATTAAAAATCCAAAATTTAGAGAAATTTGACAAAAGTTCCACTTTTGGTGATCAAAGTTCAAGTCAAAAAGAAACATTTAGGCGGGATTAGGTACACTTCTACCAAAAAAGGTCCACTTTTTCGAAGTCCCGGCACTCCCCAAAATAATATCCTGACGTATGGCCCTGCCTGCATGACCTTTTATATAAGGGGACTCATAGTATAAATGATTTTTCTTTATGTAGGCCTTTTTAAGTTGGTATTATTACTAAAATAATTTCACGGCCAAAGTGTACATTTGGACGTCGGATTTTTGTTGCCATGGTAACGGCGGCCATATTTGATTTTAAATGCTGTTTTTCATCCAGAAAGTACGATAAGACAGAAGACATTTTAAATTTTTCCAACTCCGATGTATAAGTAACAGCTGTGGCTGTACGTACAGAGCCCTTTTTATTTTCTTTCATCTGATAGTGATTTTAATTGGCCGAAAAGTCATTTTTGGCGGGAAAACGCCTAAAGGTATGAAATTTGGTCGTTTTCACGATTTGAAGCAAATTTTGCAAAAAGGGCTCTGTTACGTAGTTAGAGCATTGCCCAAAGTACAGATAATGAGCCAATATCAATGTCAGTTGGATGTAATTCCCGAGAAAGCCTGGAATGATCAAAATGTCAATTTTGAGAAAAAACGCAGTAAAGCAATATTAGCACATTTCTTGAAGGGCTCCCCAATTTTTCAAAAATTTGGAGATTTTTCCACGGTTGCATTGATACTGGATAGTAAACTATATCTGTGAATGTTAAGCTCGAATGTCTATGTGTCACAAACGATAGGAATTGTACTAGAATAATTATTATCGGGAATCCCCGATAATTAATTCAACGGCTGGCTGGAAACGGCCTTTACAATGTGAAATAGCAGGGAATATCGCCATGTAAGTGGTCTACGAGCTCATCCATAGTGTTTTAATAGTTCGAGCAGTCAAGTTAGGAGGTTATTTTGCGATGGTGGACTATTTCAGCATGGACGGACATAACGTAGCATTTCCAGCTCTGCCGTTAAATCCAATCTGGGGATCCCAATTATAATTACAAAATCGCTTATTTTGTGATAATTACGCATTTTTAGATTCTCGTTGCAGGTATAGTTTCCTAGACAATTACCAACGTACTGTGCAAAAATTAAAATTTGAAACTTGGGGGCGCTCTTCAAAAAATATGCCAATATTGCTTTAAGCTAGAATCAACGATTTTCTTATGATAACACCCTTAAAGCGTTGTAAATTTGGTCTAATTTATAAACAAATTTTAGAAGACTGAATTTAAAAACCATGTTAACTGCTTAAAATACGTTAGCAACACTAATTTACCATTGTTTTATATTTCATTTGTCGCTGGTTGAAACAACAATAAAATAACATAAAGAATTATACAGTACATTGTATAGGAAAATGCAATTTTTCACCAAAGTTTTACGGTATCTGTTTGGCTTTGATTAAACATACTTTTGATGGGATGTCAGATTGAAATCAAATAAAATGGCATTTTAAAGATAAAGGACAGAAAATTGAAATTCATAAACTGAAAATCACTAACTATCAAATTAAGCTATTCGAGGGCAATGAGTCTCCTTTTAAATCATAAAATAAGGAGGATATGAAAGGTTGATATAAGCGAAGAGGGAAACGCGATTTTTTTCCGAAAAAATTACATTTCCCCCAGCGTAAAAATGACCGCTACCTAATTAAAACATAAAGGGCCCGTATTCCAAAAAGGTGGAACAATGTTTAGTAAAACGAACTTTTATCTTGAAATAGTGAGGTAGATAGGTCATAATTTTTGAAAAAGGGTAAAAAGTATCAAAATTTTTCATATTACACCAAATAAACATTTATAACGTTCTGTACCAGCAAACTAACATATCTATATCACTATGAAGAATAACCTTTTTTTCTAATTTAATGAATTCTTACTTATCCCCTCATACTTCAAAGATAAACGAGGTTAGTTAAACGATCGTTAAACATCTTTGGAATACGGACCAATATCTCTGAATAAACGTCGCACACTCGACGCCCATTCAAGACGCCCGTTAACTTTCATCAGAAGAGCGCCCACCATTTGAAGAAGCGCCTTGATTTCAGTGCTTTCGTCAAATGTGTAATTTTTTTTTCTTTTCAGAATTCAAAATGTTTCCCTGTGTGTATTTAGAAACTACGCCATGAGGGCTACGCCTCCCATTTGTAATAATAATACTTTTAGGAACTAGCGGTATAAATCTGGTAAAAAAAGATTTACGTAAACAAAATGCCAAACATCATACGTTAGGTAGCGGAAAAACTCGCTGATTCTAAGGCTTTTCACATATATGCATAAAAAATGGTGACGATTGTCGACCGTAAATCAAAATTCATCAGGCCCTACTGCCAAAATAAGACTGAAATACTTTATCGAACATTTTCTGTAATCAAACCATTTCCCAAAAAAATTTGCCGTATATTATGAATAAATTTAGCATAGATCTATAGGATTAAGCCTTGGAACAATGTGCTGCGATTAACTCGAAATTTCAATGCAATATGGACAGAATATAGTTGCATGTTTTTTTTTTATACGTAGCAATGGGGCGGATTAATTTATTATAACCATCTTTATGATATTTATTTAAAGTAATATTGTATACACCAATACTTTACCTCTCAAAATGCACAATTCATGATATGAGATCAATTCACAGTATTAACCTGGTACAGGTTGAAGTAATTATTTCTAACCATTATTACATCATGGTGGAAGAAACTTGAGCAAGGACAAAAAATAATAATATTTGACAGTGCAAAATACGTTTGCATCCTGGTTTAAACTATTTTTTGCATGAATTGTGGGCGTTCTGAAAATATCCTCGGGTCATGAGGCCTATATTTTAACGCGTACTGGATTTGTGGCGTGGTGCTCCCGTAACCTTTTTTAATGAGGATCTCTTCATTTTGTCAAATAGGCCTATTACTAAGTTGCAGGCCTTAAATGTATAAGTTAGACTAGTCGTACCTCTTGTACACCTTCTAAGCTATACTCCTCTAAAATTCTTAGATTAAAAACTATCTCCTTTTGCGCAGAGTTCCATATGTACCCCCCTTCCAACATTCTACATGTAACAAATTATTTTTTATTTTTGGCCTTAGGGTTAGGGGTTTTTTAGTATAGGCCATAAAATAAATTTAATTTGTTTCCTGTTAAAATTTAAAGGGGGTACACCATGTAACTCTTTCCCTAATTTGATTGCTACCATGGACAAATCTAAAGATTAGATTAAAATTTAAATCAAAAAAAAATACATTGAAATATAAATCTAATAATACAACATATTAATCAGCATTTAGATTTTGCCCTTCCGTGTAATCTAAAAAACTTAGAGAGTAACTAGGCCTACATCCACGTGATATAATCACACGCAAACAACGGATGTTCGGTCCTATACACATAGAAAACTTTTACACAACTGTTTAAAACTTTTACACAAAAAAAAAACACGTTTTTTTGCGCTGATCAATAATAGGCCTACAGCATATACTATTATTTTGACCATGAGGTTGAGTGGTAGGCCTTCCAAATAATGCAATGCATGACTTCCTATTTTATTAATTACATACTTTTTGGATATGATATTAAAGGGGCATTTCGTGAATCCCAGCCTCGTCCACCCTACTTACCTAAAAAATGTTAATTTTTTATATCATCTGAGCCTTTCCTTAGTAATTCCCCGTTGTTGCCCACTCCTTACTTGCAATTCCGGTTTGCATCTGTAATAAAGTCGGCAATTTGTATTTTCCTGTCCCGTAAACGGACAGAAATTACAGCACAGTAGCTTGGGCCGATGGAAACGAGCAATTGCTCATAACACAAAACCGCAAGATCGGTATCATCAAATTGAGAGAATACGCTTCTCAAGGATACTGTGATCTATAATAAAACAGAAGGTGCTGAAATCACGAAATGCACCTTTTAAATGTATACCATGCAAAAGTACACTTTCAAGGTTTCAGGTTTATATGGTGGCAGCTGCATTATTAACAATGCCTAACTTCCATCACCACATTTTTGGTTTTCATTTCCTGGAAAGTTAGGCATTTAAATCTCTTAGGCATGAACCTGAAATCTACTGAAGTCGTCAAATTGTCTGAGCATAATAAGATATGCGGAAATCTCTGGTCTATAAAAGCACCCATGCCACACCTTTTGACAAGTGGGATGGTAACCTATACGTTTATACTTAATTTGAGAATGGTCTTTTCTGTCATTTAACGTAAAAGTTCAAGTTTTCTGTATTTTATAACTGAAAAACACAATGTGATACAATATTTAACAACCCGATGAGTCTATTTTTGCCCTGCAATAAATTTCTCTCCTATTGAAGTAATTGCTATTACTTTACTCAGATTTGCAATGTACATCCTACCCTTCCAAATTCCGTCAACTAGTCACTCCTGTACACACACACACACACACACACACACACCACACACCCCAACAACACAGTTGCGGGTGCAGATGCGTTTTAAGAGCATGCCTAACTTTCCAATTGCCTGCTTGCGTGGAAAGTTAGGCAGTATGTCTCTTATCATCTGCACCCGCGTAACCTGAAAATCTCTAAAGGTCGTAACTTTTTCAAGAAATTGTCGACAAAACGTATTTATCTCCAAGCTGGACCGAACACAAACGAATATGCCTAATGAAATTGCATTACTTTTAATCAGTTTTGGATTAAAAGCAAATGAAAGCAAAAATCAGGGGAACTCAAACCGTGCCCAGCTTACATCCATAAAATCAGGCGGCACATATCGGCAATGTCCCAATGAATACTTACTGTTTAACGCTTCTATTCATATTTTGAAGAAGACTCAGCAGATTTCCGTGCATTGGTAAATCTGTATGATCTTTTGCCGTTTTGTAAGGTAAAAAAATGTGTGCGGCTCTGTTGAAATTTCAAATTTATATTCTCGACATTTTTAGACACCCGCTTGGGCTTATGCACAACTTGTACGACACTCAGAATCAATGCCCTGCTGACCGAACTGCGCAGGGGAGCTTTTTAAGCCATACCAAAGTAGTCCGCATGCGCTTTTTCTGGTGGTCATGCAAGGGATGTGTAGTCGAGCAGAATATCTCCAAACATTACAGACACGCAAACAAGGTTTGATGTCCAGTATTCGTCATCAAAACAATTAGGGTTTGAAAGGAGGTCCAGTCGCAAGCAAGCTGCATGAGTCTCCTTTGAGCTCATTCCTGTTGTTCTGTGACTGTGTCCGATGGTAAGACCGGCGGCGTACCTTTGGCATTAGTTGCAACATTTTAAGAGAAAATAACGCACAATTGCAAGCCAGTTTGATTTCTCCTTCAATTCAAATGATTCTAAATAGGTAATAGAGCTATATTACAATCCATACGCTTGAGCGTATAAATTTAACTGCAAAACCCAAAGATTCTGTTTTCTCAAAACACCAGATTTATTGAAAAATGTGGTAGTGGTGGATAGTTTAAACGAAACTCACAGTATTAAGAAAACTCGTAACTCAAAGAGGAACAATATATAATAGTACAAGCTTATTCCACCAAATGGCATTTTTTTCAACACATGTTGACCAAAATGTTTTATAGCTATGAAGTGCTAAATATATAAAGTGCATCGAAAAGCCTATCACGATATTGCTCTATAGTCGGTACGACTGATAGTGCATGGCAAATCTTCGTGATATTGATGAGCACGGAAAAAATGCCTAAAAGTTGCTGTTCAAATGCCATTTAATTTCAGGAAAACATACCATATCAATTATGATGCATCACATCACTTTCTCAATATAACTAGCTATAACTGGTGCATGTTCAGACATTTAAAGTAGTTTTTTAGATGCCATGCAAGAAAGTTACGCCCAAGATTAGCCTTACAGCAGCCTAGTTAGTGGTGTACATATCCGGGAGGGAGGGACGAAGGAAGGAAGGGAGGGAGCCAATTGACTAAAATGCCAAATGGTGGTTGAAAAGAACAAAACCTCCCCCGCCTATGAAAGAAATGCCTACGTATATACTTTGTACATAACCCAATATGAAGTGACCTGAACGTAGGCCTACAATTCCAAACCTCATTATTATTTATTTTTGGTGGCCTATAGGGCCTATATGGGTCATGCATACAGTGGATGGGTCGGGAACGAATTTACTGTTACAGATCGTGACAAATTAGTGTATGCGTGTGGGTGTGTGAGAGAGTGTGTGTGTCAGAGAGAGCGTGTGGGGGTTGGGTGTGTGGGTGTGTGGGTTTGTGTTATTTTCTACACAGTCATACTAAAGTCAAAGAATATTTTCAGGTCAAAACACTCATGCTATTCAATTTCATCTTCTTCGCCCTGAAACAATGGACATAAAAGCAATACCTATAAGCAACAATTTTGTGGAATGAAAATAAATAAAACGCGTGTAAAATGTCTACCATAATATGTCGTATTTTTATGATTTTAGTAATGGTCCAAAGAATTACAATAGTAAGGTGTGGGATATATGGATGTGTGAGTGCGACCACTAGACTCGCTGAAGCGGCAACACGGGCTTTTGAAATTTGTTATGGTTTTATGCCATGATAAATTTTCGCACACAAGTCAAGCGGTATGACCACTGCTTATAACAACGTCATATAGTTATTGTTTCTGAACAAAGACAGCGGAGGCATTATAATTTTATGATGAATAACTGTGGAAATGATTTTATTGGTATTTGGTAAAATATTGTAGTGGATATTCCACCCAAATTCTTTTGACTGAATAAGTAAATAGGCAATGAGATGATGATGATGATGATGATGATGATGATGATGATGATGATGATGATGATGATGATAATGATTTTGCTGATCTTTTTAATAACTGAACTATCATGGTCCTAAAATGGTAATTTTAGGGGGGTTAGGTCCACTTTTACAAAAAAGTCCACTTTTTCGAAGTCCAGCACCCCATAAATAAATAAATTGTAGAATGCGTTGGAATTTTTTTAAAGTTCAGCAATAGGACAAAATACGTTCAACAACGCATATAAGTCGTCCAAGAATTTAACCCGTGGCGTTCCGCAGGGATGTATTCTTGGTCATTTAATGTTTTATTGTATACAAATGTTATTATTACATCATCTATTCTAAATGTTTGTCTTGTTTGAGAATGAAACCACGATTCTGTATTCCCATCAAGACCTTGCCAATATACGGTATGCTTGGTCAAACAAGAATTAAATAAAGTTATGATTATGGGCCACACCTCAAAGGGACACTTTAGATTAAGAGCAGTGGGTCTTCCCTCACTTCGCCCCACTGTGGTCCCAGGTTCGACCTCGGTCGGGACTGAGATTCATGTGCGTTTGGTTTCAGTCAATATCGGCCCTCGCAGGGCGGGTACACCGGTTTCCTCCTGCTTCTAAAACTGGACGCGTTTCTTCCTTAATGTGTATATGATAATAACGTGAATTGAAATAAAGGGTCTTCGTGACACTAAATTGACACGATAGTGTTGATGTTTCGTTAACTACTAAGAACCTCCTCTCCTCTTGTAGATGTGAAAAAATAAACAAATCTGGGTATTATAATCGGCAAAAGCTTTCATTTAAATATTCATATTGAAGCAGTGTTTAACAATATTTCAAGAAATACTCGTATTCTATAAGTAAACTGAAACACGTTGTTCCAAAACGTATTCTTTAGTATATTTACATATTACTGCTCATAATATGTGTCGGATGTTCCATATGGGGTTCTTGCATATGTAATACTCGTTAAACTGGATCAAATTATTAAAATACAAAAAAGAACCCGTAGAAACATTCTTCCGATTTTAGAAGTAATTTGGACCACTATTCCAGAAATTATAGACTCTAAATAGTATATATGTTAGGTATAATAATATGCCTATTTTAGTGTTTAAGTCATGTTTTACTGCTGATCTTAAAGTTTTTTTTATGACTATTTCATTAAAAACCAGTAATGTTTTTATAGAATGCAGTTGAGTATTATTGATGCGGATGGTATTTTGACCGTATGTCGAAAGCGAGCGGTGGGCAGTATTTAGAAAACAGGAAAAATAGCAAAGCAATAAACCATAAAAACAAAAAAATATAAAATAAAACAACAAAAAAATCATTTTTAAAAACAAAACACACGCCTCCTTATTTGCATTCCTACTAACAGATAATCAATTGGGTAGGGACGTGCCTCCGACAGTCTGGAAGTGGTAGGACCAATATCATTTTTGCAAAATAGGGAAACATACGCGATACCACAGATGTAACTTTTAGTTTTGGGGGCAAATTTAACAAAAATTTGCCATTTTTCCTCAAAATGTTGACATTTTTTAAGTAATTCAGGATATTGGCTTCGGATATTGAGGAAAACTTACACTAATTTGCCAACAATTTTTCGGCTTGGGATTGAGAAAAAGTGACTAATTTCAAGAAAGAAATATGAGGAAAAGTTTGGGAAAAAAATAAAAAATTTTTTAGGAAAAAACATTTGCTATACCAAATTTGGCATGAAAAAAGGGTCATATATAGACTGAAAATGAGACCGATGTTTGTATTAGTCTCAGTATGGCCATTTGTGTGAGTACTCCCGGGGGGGGTCACGGATATTCTCAATGTTTACATGCAAGATATAGGGACATTCTGATATGGGGTTACCACCTGTATAGTTCATCCACCAAAGTTACGTTAGTACCATTAATTACCCCTACTAACTTTTTAATGCAAACAAGGGATTTTCCTGACCGTATATATTTGGTTTATAGTACATCCTCTGGCACCGCAAACGATTGCTAGGAACCGGGATAAAACGTTAATAATGAACTTTTAAGGCATTATTTATTTACGCTTGATTGATACGTGCAAAGTGCGATTTAATTTTATGACATTCGTCCATTTCATCCTGCCTTACTGCGTTCGTGCGAAAAAACCTGACTCTCTTTATTACAAGAATGAGGAATTAGTAAGTAAAACGTTGTTCCTGAATTTACAAACATAACCAAAAACACCCCGCAGACACGGCCTCCCAACACATAAATGCACATTCGCATTGTCTAATTATAGTTGAGCATAAGGCCGTGAAAATTATTTCATATAAGTACATACATTTGGTTATTGCCTCATCCACTGAAGTCATACTTTTTGATGTATTAATAGTGCTTGTTTTATGTTTTATCAGTTTTATTATGCCCATATATTTGCTATAGTTCTTTTAATATACGACCTAAATTAAAGTATAATTTACAGTAAAAGGCATACTGTAAAAAGGGCTATAAGAAATGACAGTATTGTGTCTCTAATTTGGACAAATACATCAAACTACTGTAATTTTATATCCAAGCAGCTTAATGTATTCTCGAACTCTGCATGCCGTGGTGAAAGTAATCATAGTCCGGCAGGTATCATAGTCCGGCTCCATAGACGATCACGGAAATAAGCGGAAACACTTTTGTTGAAGAGTCAACCGAAATCGGGTTGCCCCTATTGTTCAGCATTGTTCCCGGACTGTGAGCCCGGAGGACGATATCTCCTGCCACACCTGTTAACCGTATTCTACGGATTTTAAAAGCGTCTAAAATCATGCACTCTGAGAAAAAGTGCCAAAAAATTAGCTTGTCCTCATTTAAACCAAAAAAGTTTCTTTAACTGTTGTATATATATATATAGTATAGTTATATATATATCAATTACCCCTTAAAAAATTAAAAAAAGAAAAAACCTAAAAAATTAAAAAATAGATATATAGATATTATATAATATATACAATACATACACTAATATATATCATTTATGGTTTCGCATAGTGTACTTGATATGATAGGGGTTTGATAGGTTTGGGTTTATGTATACACTGTTAAAAATATTTATGTAATTTACTGAAATTCATGTGGCAGCGAAATTTCCAACGTTTTTCAGTAAGTTTTACAGACCTTTGGGGTCCGTAAAACAGTAAGAAAGTTTTTTTTGGGGTCATTTTTTGCGGCCCTTTTATTTACAGCATTTTTACAGAAATTTTTGCCTCCGATTACGGAAAACATTGCGGTATTTTAATAGAATTAAATCCGTAAATTGGGTAAAAAAAAAAAGTTGTGGAACATTTTGCATGGCAGAAATTTTTGTAAATTTCCAAGTTCCAATTTTTGTTTAATGATTTTTTTATCAGGCGCGTATATAAAACTCAGAAATTCAAATTTAGGAAATAATTTATCAATTGAAAAAGTTTAAGAGGCATTTTCTTATACAATTATTGTTTTTTAGTGAATTTAAGAAACCATTTTCCGTAAAATTGAAAATGTCCGTTAATTTACCAAAATTCTTAACATGTAATTTTTTTTAAAAAATCAAAAAAGCATTTGACCAGCAAAGAAAATCTAACTAAATTGGTAAAAAGTTTACAAGAGACATTAAGATGGACCAGGAGCTCAGTTCAAACACTTACATGGAAAATCTATGATCACAATAATTCTTGTCCATTTTTTTAAAGTTCTCTTCCACTTTATAGATATTAAAATACAGCTCGAACAATTAAAACTGCTTTCTTCATAATTAAAATAATTTCCAATCCTTCCACACCTGTCCTCCTTTGTGATCCACAAAGACTCTTACCTGTACTGAATTCAAATCTTTCATTAGGTATATGTGATTTCACAAATCGGACCAGCTAGGAATTCATAACCTTTCTTGTACTCTAACCCTTGTCAGGAGTGTCCAGATCGACCCAAAATTGGGTACAGGTGTGCGTCCGCCAGGTAAAAAAAATCGACCCATGTTTATAGTGACCAAATTGTACAAAAATATGACCCATTTATATAGTTGGTTCCAAAATTCGACCCATTTCTATAGTTGGCTTTGAAATTTTGCACCATTTTCATAGTAATCTTAGCAGAATCGGCCCATTTTCATAGTAACTTTTCCGAAAATCAGAAAAATCAACCATTTTCATTGTGATTTTACCGAAAATCAGAAAAATTGACCCATTTTCATAGTAAATTGCGACCAAAAATTTATAAAAGGACCCATTTATAATTATAGTAGCAATTAAAAATAACCCATCATTATCCATGGTGGGAAAAAATGACCCATTGCTATAGTAAGGGGTGAAAATGTGACCCATATCGGCGGCACATATGTACCTACCCTTTTCCACTGAGTAACCCCCCCCCGGGTCCAGATGAGATGAGATAAAAAGCATAGCAAAAAGTAGAGGACGTGCTTTGAAAGAAAGTTAACAACATGATGATGACTATATAGGGGTGGTTTATATTTTTAGCATTTTTTGTTTCTAATCCTGCATTTTTATTGAAACACTCTGTACAAACCAAAATATGGGACTAGCTTTGCGGAGTAGTGGAAAGGCAGTTGCATTATGATGTTAAAGTGGCACTTTGTGATCGCCTCGATATGAGCTTTTTCATGCTATCTAAACCATTGGCCTAAAGTACTCGTATACGGTATAGTATGTGTGCCTATTATACACTGGTTAATGAAAGTTCTTGAACTATGGCGTGCATGGGAATTGAGAATTTAATGGCTCATAGGGAAAGCTCAAAGAGACTTTTTTAAAATTAAGTTAAAAAACTTTTTCTTCTACTGAGCATGCTGAGGGTTTTACTTAAAGAATGGCCATAAACCCTGCCTGGGTTCGCACCCGCCACCAACTCGCCCATTCATAAAACAGGCCCAGTGAATATGGTTAAAGTCAACTATCAGCGGTTTCTTGTCAAAAATGTTAACAAATCGCCCCCTCGTATTTTTTTATCAACGTCCATTTTTTTGCCACTGTTGTATGAGAAATTGTTGAAGTAAAGTCCCCCTGTAAGTGGCTAAGCGTATACATGCCGTATTTGTCAAGAAATTATGATGGGGGTTTTTTTTTAATGTTGTTTACAATAAAGTCGGGGATCCTATTTTATAGGTTAGAGAAACAGTCGTAACATGGCTCTCTTCAAGACCGCTTTAAAATGCGTTAGTGCCTGTTTTTCACAAAAAACAATGTGTCAGACTGACCTAAGGGAGTGTTCATTATTTACGCCAGGGGGGGTGGGGGGATGGAGGAAATCGGGTGGGAACACGAAATTTTTTTAAACATTGAGGGGGGGGGGGGGGTAAGGGAAACACGAAATTTTTTGTGACATTGAGGACGGGGGGACACGAAATTTTGTTTAAAGCCATCATAAAAAAAGATATTAAAGAGGTATTATGTAAAAGAGGCTAGAAAGATTGCTAGCTGATAGACTATGAAAAGGCAGCTCTAAATTTGTAGGTAAATCTTCTTTAACTAAGGGTGTATAATTTCAAAAAATAGATTCATATGGATATGGAGATCCGTATAGATTTATGCCTGTCTACAAAATTATCAACATTAATGTTTTTCACATAAAAGAGACAAGAAAGACAAACCCATGATGTAAAAACATGAATTAATACAATCTTTTTATAAGACAGTACATGTTAATGCAGTTCAAAGACCTGACATACCAACTGTTGTTACCACTACTGGTCGCTTTCATAGAAATGCATCATGTAGACAGAAAAAAATCATGTCATAGTCAAATATTGTTGATTGTTGAATATATAAAGCTGCCCATTGCCCCAATTGAATGGCTTGTATTAACTTTCACAGTATAAATGAATGGTAAAACATGAACTAATTTTGATATATACAAATAGAACAAACTGGAATTTTATTTAGTAAAAAAAGGTAAAGTGTCGTGCCGAGCAAGCTCGTGCGCAGAGTGCCCATCTCACTTTCCTTAGCGTTTGGGCCAGGCTCCTCAATTTATTTTGCTGTCGGGGGGTAGGACACTCCTCCCAAACATAGCGAGTCTGTCACCTTCCAGCATTGAATAATGCTGCGTACTCCAGGAGTAATCTGAAGTAAAGCGCTTTATCAAGGGAAGCACCAGAACACGTTAGCGGCAGTGGGACTCGAACCAATGACCTATCAATGACTTTTAGGCTTGTATAGTGTACCATGCTGGGATCCATGCTCACCAATAGGCCAGATCAAAATTAAAAAATCAGAGCATTAAATATAAAAGGGGATATGAAAAGGTGGCATATGATGCAGAATGATTAAAATATATGATTGGGGCTTGCTTATGTGATATCACAATATAGGGCAACAATGTAAAAAGTATTCCATCTGAGAATCAAATCCTAGTTTGCAGATTTACAAATACGTACACCCAAAATTCAGACTGATAATAAAAATTGTGTATTATGATCATCCTCATAATAGCATCTTAAATTAGGCCATTCCCACACTATTCCCAATTGCTTGTTGTATTGATCTATATTACTTGAGAAAAGGAAGTCACAATATTCCTGACAACAACCACCATATGTTAAAACGCGACTCACTTCAAAGACACTGATACAGGGACAGTGCTCCAACAGTGATCAGTCACTGAGAAATAGCGTTTTGGCCTAAGTAAAGAAATATTAAGTTTAAAATAGTTCATCTGCTTCAAGATATGAGAATAACTGAGCGCTCTCTGAAGGCACTCAAAAATACTAAACCCCAGAGCTTCCGGGGGCCAAGCCCCCTGGAACCCCCACCAGGGGCCCCAAAGTGGAAACCTGTACCCCACCCATTATTCATCGCGTTACGTGCTATGGGGCACAAATTTAACATCTACATCTTACTTACCAACTTTCCATTGCTGTATTGATCTTCATTACTTGAGAAAGGAATGCCACAATATTCTAGCCTTGACCAACCAATCACCTATATGTTACGTGATTCACAATATGTCAAAGACATGATAGAGTGGCAGTGCTCTGACAGTGCTCAGTCACTAAAAAAGAGATCGTTTTGGCATAAGTATGTAAAAAAATAATTCATCTCCTTCAAAATAATGAGATAACTGAGCGCTCTCTGAAGGCACTCAAAACATGCTAAAACCCAAAGGCTTCCGGGGCTCAGCCACTGTACCCCCGACCAGGGGCCCTAAAGCGGGACCCTGTACCCCACCATTATTGCTCGCGCTACGCGATAAGGCACCACTTTAACATCTTGTCCTGGGCACCCCAATCCAACTACCTATACACACAATTATTGCTCGGCTACGCGTCAGCACAAAACTTTTTAACATAGGTACTGGGCCACACATCCCACTACACAGGACAAAAACATGCAGACCTTTTGGTGACCAACACCCGCTAACAGTGACGGAAGTGTTGTAGGATACATTTTGACTAAAAATGCAGATAGGATAGGACCATCTAACAAATATGACGCCCACAATATCATTGATGTCTACTTTCTGACAGTAAAGAATCTAGTAAAAGAGTCATCAAAGAATAATTTTAGTGTTGATATGGCTTTTAAAAAGAGGTATCTCTCCAAAAAGCTCTGATATTCCAGGAGCAATTACGAACCATTACCACTGCCCTGTGCAGTAGAAATTATATTCCAAGATAAAAAAAAATAATTCTCCTCAATGACTTAAGGAGAGCTAGGGAAGCAATCACTTTCGCTGCCTTCAAAAAGATGATGTCTGGGATGTTGACCAATTTATGAACTGTATAAGGGAAAAGAGGGAGGGTGGGGAAAAGGGAAAGGTGGGGGAAGAGGAAGGGGGGGGGGGGCAGGAAAGGGGGAGGCAACGGGAGATTGAAAGGGGGGAAGGGAAATAAACAGCGGGAAAAAAGACGGAAAGCCGCCAGCACCTCCCGAGGGCCGGACAGAAAGGAAAAACGCCTCGAACAGGGTGGAAAGAGGTGGGGGGGGAAAACAAGGTGGTGGGAAAAAAAAAAAAAGAAAAAAGAAATTTAAAAAAAAAAAACTCTAAAACAAAAAAACAAAAAAAACCAAAACTTAAAGTTTGTAAAAAAAAAAAAATTAAACCAAAATACACTAAAAAATTAATATTTTTAATGTTTTTCATTTTGAATTTGGAGGAAAAATGACTGATAGTGGCGTTAAGTAGGCCCTATGTAAAACATGGCCCAGGATATAAATTTCACGTTCAGCTTGTACTTTATGTACTAGTACTTTGGGCAACATACAGAATTTCTCTATAGAATTACCAGCTTAATTTTGCTTATAAAGTTAAGTATTAAAGTATATATAATGACGTTAAAAGTAATATAAATAAAAAAGTAAATAATCTCGAGTATCCGGTTTAATTTTCAATTTAGAAATTTGAAAAGTTGCAATCGTTAACTAGTTTAAATATTTCTATACCCAAATCTACAAAGCATGTTAGAGTAATACCTCTGCTATAATTAAGTGCCCTTGTTGTCTGAGACGATGTGTGAATGAACTTCAATTAAACCACAATGTTTAGAGACCGTGTGTTTCTTTGTTGTCACTATTTTATCAAGGCGGAAGTACAATTGCATATAAGAAAAAAAGACGTGGATTTACTGTACTTATCGCATAAGGCAGTTATCGCTTGAGAGAAGAGCACGATCTAACCCATTATAGGAGAGGGGAGGGCTCTTGATCGACAGCGACCAGGGCATAACGCGGGAGGATTTTTTTAATATTTTTGTAAAAAGATGATCAGTTGGAATGGAAAAGCCAACTTCCAAAGTCCAACAAGCGTTGGAGAAGTTTTAAGTTAAGAATGCGATGTGCTTTTAATGATTGCTCTCCATGGCACGTGGTGTTTCCCTTAAGGGTCTATCTTCTAAAGTAATTTACCCCTCATTTTCTCCTAATTTGTAATCCTGAGATTAGTTACTCATAGTAACTTATGCAAACTTCTGTCAAGTATTCCTATCTTGTGCTTTGAAAAGGATTGTGTGAACCACTGGTCTTCGAAAGGCTTTAGGAGTTGCGCCCTAATATACTAACTAAAATCCTTTTGAAGGCCTTTTTCATTGAGCAACGCAATGTTTTTGTTCTCTATTAATTGGTACAAGACAGCACGCGACGCAGTCAACTTCTTTTTATCTCTCAAGTCAGCTTTAAGTGGATTAGATTTGTGAAGGTTTTTTTTTTTTGGACGCCTAATTTTTGCTCGATTATTAACTACATGGTCCCGTTGAGGATCACTTAGATAGCGGATTTCTCCTTTTCCTTAATAGAAATGTTTATAGGCGCAGAGGGGTTTTATTGTACGCCAATTGTCTGGTTGACTTGACTTATAAGTGATTTACACAATACGCCTTTCACTATTATTACCTGATAAAAGTAATGTTTTCTTATTTCAAGGTTGTTTACGCAGCAAAGCCAATTCAGTCTAATCTGTTCAAACTTTTCCAGCAAAACACAAAAATATGACCAAAAGCATGGGTGTTCTGTTTCGTAACCTGGTCAGCGGCCTAAACTATTAGGGAGGGCGAAAAAATTACACGATTAACTCATATTATAGAAACCACTAATTTTTTTAAACACAATTCATTGTGCCTTGACAGGGGAACCCCTGAACGTTGTGCTTCTTATAAGTGCTCTGCAAATGGTTGCATAGGGAGGGGCAAAAACAAAGATTTGATACAGGGGTAATATTTTTTGAAATTGATCCATCGTGTTTGAAAAGTTATACCCATGTTATGTGTCTAACCATAAAGATTTCAGAAAAGTATTAGTTGTAATATGTACAGCCAAAGGTTTCAGAGGTTATTAAAAATGTTTTTTTTTTTTAAGCTGTTGTAGTTGCTGGGATTGGCACATAATAACATGAAATCGTGACTACAAATATTTTTAAAGTGTATAGAAAGAAATCACAATTGCGTAGTAGAACACCAAAACAACACGATATAACACTTAGTTATCATGATTTTCGCCCTTTTTAAATTGAACTTTCTGGTCCAATTTCAAAAGACCGAATCACTATTGTGTAGCAATATATGTCATTTACCATGTGCAGTGTACAAAAGTGTGCCCCGTTAACCTACACATGAAATATTTAGTCTGCTAACTACATCCTGTATACATTTTACAAAATTACAAATGTTAAAATATACCACAAAAAAGCAATGCCAATTGTTTACAACAGTGTATATATAACATTGGAAGTATAGATATAAATTGGCTATAGGAAGTCTTCCATTTGGAATTTGCCCAAACAGATTTGCAAATTGACCCAACCAATCAGGAAAATGGTTTACCTACTGCTATCAACATAGCTTGGCGATGATAGTCATCATTTTACAGGCACCCATACAATGTAAAAATAAACCCTGTTAAAAAAAAACAGGGGCTCTGACTGGACCAGAGCTGGGACTCACAACGTGCAGAACGTAAAATAACCGGAGG